>VZRH01014904.1:1547220-1568491 GCA_013397555.1 Urocynchramus pylzowi | reverse complement strand
TTGTTTTTTTTTGTGAAAAGCTTTTTTTTTTTTTTTTTTTAGCAACTAGCAAGAAAGTATAGAACTGGGGGGGCTGGGGAAGAAAAACCACCTACCAGCATCTCTTGGCTGTGCTGAACTCCAGAAATATCGGCACTTGGTGCTGGGGAAGAATTTAAAAATGAAACTGTTAATGATTGATGAACTTAGTACAGCATATTTGAAAATTACTACTGTACTCACTCCTAGGCTTTATTTTACTCAATTAAAAATGACTCCTTAGTTTCTACTGGCCCCACCTCTGAAATATTTCCTAATAGAAAAGTCATTATATTTTGACACCTGTGCGCTCCCTGATCATTAAGTTTTGATAATTGCATGCTCCCAGTTTTTCATTTTCCCATACTTTACCTCTTCCCTTTTCTTCGTTGTATCTGTTGTTAGGTCCTCCCTCATGTGATACCCGAGGTTTTGTGTTTACAGAGCGTTTCAGTTGCTCAAAGACGAGTTGAACGTGTTTGGAGCCTGCCTCCAGGATGGCCAGGGAGGAGGCAGGTAGAGTGACACCTGCCTGATGCATCTTGGAAAGGCTTGGATGTTTGTTTGGCACAAGGCTGCAATGATTCATGGAAAACTGAGATGCTCTGTGCCAAAAGCAGAAGCAGAACTGGGGGAATTAGGAGCCCTGGGCTGCAAATGCTGTTGTTCACTGTGCTTTGGTAACTCTAATGCAAGATTTCATTGGAAAGTCTGGATTTCAGCAGAGATTTTCAGATGGTTGCGTGATTTGAACATCTTTGACCTTTATCAACATTTTGTCCTTTCTTGGTTGCTTTTCTCCTTATTCTATATGGAGCTCTGTGTTTGAGAACAGAGTTGTTTTTTTTTTTTCCTGTATGGCAACTTCAGTGATCTCTGCCAGACTGATGAGCTCTCAGGGACTGGAGAGAGGCAGTGCTACAAGAAAAGACCATGTTATCCTGGAGCTTTGGTCAGAGGCTGAAGTGATTGAGGAGCACATTCCAACTCTTGAATAAAATTAACTAAAGTGGAGATTAATGTTCCATAGATACAGAACTGTCAATCTTGCCAAGAGTCATGAAAACACCTTGATTAATTTTGTGGATGGAGACCTGTGGCTTTCTCTTGAGTAGCTGGGACAACAAAATCTTCCAGGCTCAGTGTAGTAGAAGAGCAGTTCTGCAGAACCTTTCAGTTTTACTGGTATATTTTAATTTATTTCTGCCTTATAAGTTTTTTCTACATGCATATGTAAAACTTCCCCATCACTAACTTGATTATTGCATATAACATGAACGATTTGCAGGTTGCAACCTGCTGAAAAGGCCTGAGGGCAAATTTGCTTTCCATATAGTTTCAAGTCTCCACCCATCCTATGAGCATGACTTCGAAGGCTTAAGCATTTTGCATTTATAGCACTTTTGCAACTGTTCCATTGTAAGGAGATAAATGAGCGAGGTTTCAGCTGTTTCTTTTGGGTTATGATAGCAGACTGTCCATAGAGACAAGCAGGATTGATCTTGCTGCATTTCTCACCTCTGAGATGGCTTTAGAAATGAATCCAAAAGTCCTGAAGTTGGAGGAAAATTGGATTAAGCACCTCATTGGGATTTTGCCAATACAGGTCTTTAATATGATTACATAATTCATAATAGAATGAATTACTGTTATGTTAGTGAACCAAGCTTATCACACAGTACTAAAAACTTTTGATGTTTTTCTGAATCAAATTTTTTCAGGATTTCCATTTAATGAAAACAAATCCGTGGGTTGAGATCCATATTGAGCAGATGTGTGTGTCCTGGTGGCCTGTTGAGCAGCAGCAATGAACATCCCAGTTATGGAGAAAAGCAAAAACTGATAAAGAAAAAAAAATCCAGGAAGGATATATAATACGTCAACTCCTTTTCCCATGAGCAAAACCTCATCACCCTGAAGGGATTGGCAGCGTTGGAAGGAAAATTTGCTTCCTACCTTTGTTGCACAAATGGTTGGATGAACCATTAGAACCAGGCAAGCCAGTATTGGCACGAGGCCTCTTCAGCAAGTAATTCCCACACTGTGTTTTGCTATAAACCCTGCCTGCTTCCACAGATACCTCTCTGAAGTCACAGATGGCCATTTCAGAAACTGTAGCCTTTGTAATTTGTTCTTGACAACACCATCTTTGCCTCTCCATTCTGTCTTCTAAACAGAAGGGCCACTTCTTGGCATGCCTTCCTTGTGGAGACACTTCCACCTTGCTTACAGCAGGCTCACAGTGAAATAAGACATTTCTCACCAGATGGAGAATGCTGTCTTGCTTTCATGGGCTACTAGACCAATGATTGATTTTTTTTTTTTTTTTTAAGTTAGTGGCAAAGGTTTGGTCTAAGTTGCCTGTAGATCAGTTCAACACCAAGGAAATTGTCTCACTTTTAACCACTTTGTCTTCAAATCAAGGTTGAAGCTTCCTTAGGCAAAAAGCCTTAATTTAAATGTGAACTGTAGGGCTTGGTTCTGTTCAGCTGCAGAGGAGAGGATAATTCCTGCAGCTGCAGGAGCCAACATTCTAAGTTTTCTGCCTTGCTTCACCTGTCAGTTTATAGCAGTCCTGTCAGTCTGTCTGTGTGATCCTCTCCTCTAAAGAGTGTAACATTGCCAGTTGAGTTCTGGATGAGAGTAATTACATGCTGTTGATAGACAGTTAAATGATTTTGGTCATCTTCCTAAGATCCTGAAGGCCAACATGGGGTTTTCTTGCTGTTGTTGGTTGGTTGGTCTGCGTGTGTTGGCCTGCCAGCATTTAGTGCATTCTAAAGTGATTTGCAAAGTGGGTTTTCTGGTCTTCAGCTCATGCCAGTTGGGAAGGGGAGAGGTAAACGAGCCCCAGCTTTGTCTGCTGAATCAGTTTTGGATGTGTGGGTCAGGTGCCAATATTAGTAAGCACTGCTATCACAGAAGATATAGGTTAAAACCAGAATTTACTCATCGTATTCTTAAATAAGCACATCAAACACAATCTGCTGTATCACCAGAGCTGTTTGTGTTAGCTAAGGGCAATACCCAACATCTGATAATAGCACTGGTGCAACCAAATGGAAAACATGGGTATCTCACTGCTCCTAGGAAATGCCAGAATTGTTTGCTGTATTCTCAGCATTAAGATTATAATTAATTTATTTCTAAATTATTTTTTCTCCCCATTGGATTAACAGAAGATTCAGTAAATGGCATTGATAGTAATCCAGGGGTGCTTTCCAAACTAGAAAGAGGATGTCAGTTAGGCTGCTGGTCAGGAGATGGGATATCTCATTTATGGTAGAGTCAAACTGGCTCTGGTTTGCTGGCTGGTAATTCTGTATTCATAGCTGAGACATTCCAGGGGTGACTGGCTGGCATGGTGCTTGGTTGGTGGGTGGCTGTCCCAGCTGTGAGGAGCCAGCCTTCAGGGATCAACCTGATGGACTCAGCCCCTAATGAATGCAAGTGGAGCTGCTGTGCTGTTCAGCTGCAGAGCTAACAGGAGAAATACAGCCTTGCTTCAGGCACAATCCTCCTGGAGATACTCATTTCTCCACTGCTCACTGCAGACAGCCTGTAAAGGAGTGCTTTCTTTAATTTTTTATTTATTATTTTATCCCAAAGCCTGTGTCCTGTCAGGACATTGCACCTGTACTTGCTTTTTGTTCCAAAGATAAGAGTATTCTGGCATATTTCCAGTATCTAAAATATAACTCTCCTTGAGAATCTGCTGCACAGGGTGACAAAATACAATCTTATTTTACCTTCCCACCTTTCAGATGCTGTCCCACACAGTCCTCAGTCCTGGTGTGCCTCCTGGTTGTGGCTAGATTGAGACATGCTGGGTAGCATTTTGCTAAACTAAAAGTCCCACTAATTTGGACAGAAAAGGGTATTTGTCAAGGTGTGGATCTGAAAGAGCCATGGAAAAGACCATTTATAAATAGGGGAGAGCATTAAGTGACCAAACAATCTGTGTCTCCTTGTGTCTGTACACGGAGTGTGCTTTGAGCAGTGTCCTCATGTGTTACGGAATGCCTGGGGGAGGTCACTGTGACATCCCTTCCCATAGAGGGTGAAATGTCACAGCCACGATTGTGGTCGAAGGGGGGGAGTGCTTTAGAAAAATCTTTAAATCCTTCTGCTCAAATTCCTTCTCTGGAGATGACTTTACTTTTATGACCTGCCCTTTCTGTGCCTGTACCTGAAAGGTGTGTTCAGAAGCTGACATTTCCATGGTGTTCAACCCCCTTGTCCCTTTGCTGCTCCTCCGGAGCCCGGACTCGCGCGTGGCGCGGGTGGGGGTGGAGCAGGGTCTCCGGGGCAGCGAGCACAGGCGAGGCACACGGGCAGTGCCTCCGTGGGGAGGCACAGGGAGCAGCGGCGTGAGCTGCTCAGGTGAGGGCCAGTGTTTGATGGGGAACTGGCAGCCTGGAGGTACAAGACAAGGAAGAGAGTGTGTGGGTAGGTACTGGAAGAGGAGGGAGAGGGGAAGGAGCGGGGGGACATGCTAGAAGTGAAGGCGGGTGACAGAGAGGCGGCCAGGCAGGGGTGCAGAGAGAGCTGAAGAGCCCAGACTGGGGGAGCGAGCCCAGACAGGTTCGTGGCAGGGGAAGTGGGTCGGGGTAAGGCGAGGAGCGAGGGTGTGCGGAGGGCAGGCAGTATTTAGGAGGGGAAGTGGGCAGGTGACCGGGCAAGGTGTTAGGCAGGTGGGTGTTCCCGAGGAAGTGGGCGCGGGGCCGGAGGAGGGTCAGCGGGCGGGGGAGCGGGCACGGGCTGCGAGGGGCTGCCNCTGCGGCGGCAGAGATGGGGATGCTCAGCCTGCCCGGCTTTCTGTCCTGCGGGAAGAAGAAGGTGAGGCGGAGGGGGGAGGCTCCGGGGCAGGTGGGGTGCGGAGGCACCTGGGCTAGGTGCGAGAGAATGTAGGCAAGTGTGGGTGCACCTGAGCAGGTGGGTTGTGGAGGTGCCCAGGTGGGCGTAGCGGCACTCGGGCAAGCAGGGTGCAGGTACGTCGGCAGCTGCGGGCAGGTATGAAGTTGTCTGGGCAGGTGAGATCCAAACAGGTAGTGGAAGGTAAAGTGGGATGAGCACCTCGGCATATGTGCGAGGCACTAGGACAGGTGTTTTTTAAAGTGGGCATAGAGGTATGAGCTGATGTGAGCATCTGAACAAGTATGGGGGCATCTGGGCATGTGCAGGGGCAGAATAGGGGAGTCTTTTGGAGCTGATAGCAAAGGGAGTAAGGCAGGAGTAAGGCAAAACTGTGGAGGTGTTTGGGCTCTCTGGTGGAACCCTCTCTCACAGGTCTGTGCTGTCCTGCCAGGGGTCAGCTGGACTGGGGGGACAACTGCCTGTGCCCATCCTGTCTGGCTGATCAGCCATTCCAAGGTGCGTCTCTGGACAGAGAAATGATGATATGATTGCCCTTCTTCTTGCCTGGTGGGTGATCACAAGCCTTCCCTCTTCTCTTCCAAGGACTTCAGTTTTACAAATGAAAAAGATGCCCGCGGCAGCGATGAGAACTCGGAGCGTGGCAACTGGTCAAACAAAGGCGACTACCTGCTGTCCCTGGTGGGCTATGCCGTGGGCCTGGGCAACGTCTGGCGCTTTCCCTACCTCACCTACCAGAATGGAGGAGGTACCTGTGCTGCATGGCAGGGTTGGGTGGGCACGCCTTGCTATCCCCAGGAGAGAGGAGAGCAAGCTCCAAGGGTTGGTCTGAGGTTGGGCATGTTCTGTCCAAGCTGGACGTGAGCGTCACCCTGGGAACTGGGACAGAGCCTGCTCATGGCAAAGGGCAGTAAGAGGCACCTATTTGCTTTTTGGGTACCAGCTGAGAAGGGAAGTAGTATTTCGTTTAAGTTGCAAATTTCTACCTGAGAATTCCATCTTCTGAATTACTCATAGCCAACATGTAACTTTTTGTCCATGTACCAATACCCTCTACTTGTCTAAATATCTGCTCTCCCTCCCCAGTGCTTACCTGCTGGTAAGTTTATGTTGTATACCATACCTGGTATGTTTATAGAGAACAGTTGAACCCCCTCAGCACCTTTGTTTTTCCATGCAAACAATCTAAGCTGGAATAATTATCTCAGCTCAATAATTACCCAGATCAAACACTTGGGAAGTGTGAGACAGAGAGAGCCTCTACCTGCTTACACAATGAACTAGTGGCAAAGCCAAGCAGAAGCACTGGTTTCCTTGGCTTGTATTCCAGAGCTTTATCTACTTGCCAGGCTACCACTGGTAATTAAAGAGTACGTAAATAGTAACTGCAGAGAACTTACTTATATGTACCTATTTGCTCTGCCTAACAGTCGTTGAAGTCAAATTCTGAGCTGTAAATGCAGTACAGACCACACAGCTGCACGTGGAACATAAGGAGGCATTCCCAGTACAGAATTTTTATTGGAGTGAGCTGGGCTGGTTTGCATTGCTTGGAGTTTTGTTGAAGAAAATCGTGAAAACAAAATAAGTTGTGACGTCAGCCCTTGGACTAGATCTTTTTTCTTATTTGCTGCAGAAAAGATTTTGCATATAAAGCATGTTTGTGCTGCTGCTTGCATCCTTTTCTGTGCCCCTTGCCCATGATTGATAAAGACAACTGTTACATCCTTGTTTTGAAACACAGGAGTAATCCAGTTAATACTCTGGGACAATTTACTTCCTGAAATTACATCAGGCATTTGCAGTTCCTTGCAGAACTGGGTCCTTGATTGCTTTAAATTCACTGAGAGTGATGAGGAGAGATTCCTGCAGGGATATCGTGTCGTGTTTATGGAACTTGTGCTCTCGCTTTCCCTGTCTTCTGTGCACACACAAAGAAGTGCCAGTCCCTTCCACAGAACAAGGTGCTCACTGATATCAGGTTAACATGCACTTTTAAATGGGCTTGAACCAGAGCCATCCTGAGATGTTGTTTGACACAGGACTCAGCCAACCATAGAAAATAATCTTCATGCTTTGATGTCCAGTAGCTGCTTAACAGGGCAGTTGCAAAACACAGCTGAGCACACAGAGGAATGGTTCTGTTCCTCTTTAAATTAAAAGCTGGAAGATTAAATAGAAAGTGGACAAGGCTGGTGGTGCCTACAGCTGAGCAGTGTTCCTGCTTGTATTAGAGCACATCTTCAATAGCTTTTTGTAAAATTAATTTACTTTCTGTAAGAGAAGCCATTCTTTTTAAATCAGCTGTTCTGACATTCATTGCAGGTACTATTTAGTCTTATAGAAAACAGGACTTAGAAACAAATCTCTCTATTTTGAAAGAAGCCCCTATAGTGGGGTTTTGAGCAGGGGGAAAGGGGGAGTAGAAAATGTGATAAAACTGTGGTGAATGCTGAAAGATGCACTGTTTTCTCTGTGTGTGTGATTGTGCTTTCCCCTCCATTTTTTATCTCCTCTCAGGTGCTTTTCTAATCCCCTACACTCTGATGTTGGCCTTAGCTGGCTTGCCCTTATTTTTCATGGAATGTTCCCTTGGGCAGTTTGGCAGTCTAGGGCCAGTTTCCATCTGGAGAATACTACCATTGTTTCAAGGTTGGTTTTCTTATCTTTCCTTTTATTCCAGTAATAAACTGTTGTGAATTAATGATTTATTAATGAAGTTACTAATTCTGAGACACCGATATCCATGTAGCAACTATTCCCAGTGTTACAGGGTCAGTGTTATTTACCCAGGTACATACTTCCTCATTATTCAGTTAATAAACAGATGTTGAGTAAAGATTTCCCCAAAAAGGTTCTTGGTTATGAAAGGTTTTATCACTGATTCTTCCAGTGTTAAGCAGCACATCACCCTCACTCAGCTGTCCAGGCAGAAGGAGATATCCCTGTTTTGCTGTGTGAGGGAAAACCTCAGTAAAACAACTGATGTACTGTGTGCAACAGATTGAAAGTAAATTTTAGAAGTTGACTTTATCACTGTTTCTTTATACTTCACGTCCAGTGTAGCTTGCAAGGCAAGTGTGTGTTGGATGGGTTAATCCTGTATTTGACTGCCAGTGTGGGCACAGGCACACAGGTCTGGGTGCTCTGTGCATTACTGTGCACAATCACCCAGCAGCTGCCTTGGTGTGATAAAATAGCCTAGACTCTGGCTTTGTAAAGTGAGGTGCCTCTTGAGATAAGAGAAATTGTTGCATGCTGTAGTGGTAGTTTGTCTCGGTGATGGTTTGCATTTCACAGGGAGATTTGTTTGGAAACAATTAACCATGTGCTTTATTCACACCTGTCCATCCTGGTCCTGTACCATGGGTGTAAAGGACTATGCAATGGTTTTGTTTGTCTTAATCTACCAGAGGAGTTAATGTAGGAATGAGGAAGTTTCCTTCTGATGCAACAAAAATTTGCTTGTCACCTACAGAAACTGGTTGCCCCAACATTTACTCTTTTTCCTAGTCTCTGTTCTGCAGCACAAGAAACTTTCATGAAAGCAGTGTGTCTATCTTAAAGCAAAAGGTTTTAAACACAGCATATCTTTTATGTGTCTGTGAAGACAGAAACTTATATATAGTTTCTAAGATGATTGTCAGGCTTTCCCAAACTCACAGAACAAAACTCATTTTAACAAGGGGGAGAACAGTAATATTTACAAGAGTTACAGTAGTTTAAAGCATTCATTACAGTGGAACCTTTAAAATGGCTTGGGCAGTCCTAGTACAGTTTGTTTTATTTTACTAAGTTTCCTTCTGAATGGGGAGAGAACAAAATACTGAATTTCTCCTTTAGACTTTGTAAATAGTCCAATTTTTTAATGGGCCTGATTCAAACTATTTCAAAACAATGTTTGAGACTGTCAGCTTGGATCATATCCATCATTTCATGGGTTTAAAATTTCACTGTTTGTTTGCTGTTAAAAATATTTTAAAAACCAAACAAAAACCAACTTCAACTTCTTTCCAAGTAACCTTTTAAAAGTCAAGTGAAGGCTATTTGTTTTGGTGGTGGTGGTGGTGGTGGGGGGGGGTTTGCAACCCGAGTTTGGGGTGGTTAAGAAATTATGTGTTTCTCTTTCCTAGGAGTGGGCGTCACAATGGTCATCATCTCAACATTCGTGACTATCTACTACAACGTGATCATTGCTTATGCACTCTACTACTTATTTGCCTCATTTCAAAAAGTGCTGCCATGGTCAGATTGCTTTTCCTGGGCAGATGAATTCTGCAGCAAGACACGAATAGGTACCATACTTACCAGACAGACATAAAAACATTAATTGGTTTTGGTAATTGGACTGTTTTCTGGGTGAAGGTATAGGAACCAGACAGCTACCTGTGGCTTCAAAAGTCCTTCCTGGAGTTTTGCATCTGAACACGGAGGAGTGATGCTTACCCACTTCTTTGCCACCAGTTCTGGGTGCTTGGGAAATCTACAGAGAACTGGGCTGAAATCACCTTGTTGGATCCTTTTTTTCTCCTTTAAAACCTCAGCTTTTTTATAGTACATACAGTCCCTGGAAATAATGCATTCCCATTTCGTCAGGCTTTTTGGCAAAAAAATACCTTCCTTCCATGAGACAAGCTACTGCAGTAGTTTTTATGGAGTTTTTTTCACTACCCCTTGCCTCCCCTGTGGCTGTGGTAATCCTGAGCACCACTGAGGCACTGGTTTCACACTTCATTAACTCTTTAGAAGGTATCTCCACACTATTCTTGTGTTTGACAGCAGATATAGGGCCCACATACCCCACCAGTTTCCATATCAGACCAGTTTAAGGCAAAAGGTGAAGTTGGTGAGGTAATTACCAGTTAGCAGCTGCAAATGTCTTGCCAGGTAACCAGTCATTATTAAAATAACAATGACAAGATGAGGATGGATTACATTGTTTACAGTATTAATGTACATATATCTCAACCATATATCTGAAAATATCTTCTAAGAGGCCTTGTGTAACAAAAAGTTGATGATTATTTATTGGCTAAACAACAAAAAAAAATTCAGCACCTAATTTGTAAGTTTTGGGGAACACAAAACTGAACTGAAGCTGTCCTGAAACAGGCTTCAACAAGAATTTCCAGTAAATGCTGATACATATGCTGTTAAAGTGTTTTTTATTATATGTTCTGGCAAAAAATTCCCAACCCCAGTTTCCATTCCTCCAACTCTGCTCCAAGGAAAATATTCAAAGAGCTCTAATAAGCCCTCTGCCACAATAAGATGAATATCAGATACCAGAAGATCCATGTGTCACCTTGGTTTGGGACAAAGGTTTTTATAGAGCAACCGAGGCTACAATTTTAACTATGCTCAGTTTTGATTTTTTAAGTATTCTTGAGGATAAGTAAAATGTGGTGAGCACACCAGATTCTTGGTGGTTTGATTTACAGTCAAGTAGCGAAGTCACAGCTGCAAGTGGCATTTCAGGTTTGTTTCCAAATATTGTTAGCAGGCAAACTGAAGCTGTAATTTCTTAGGAAACACATTTGCTNTTTTTTTTTTTTTTTATAACAGTCATCCCAGTGTTAATGATTCCTTTTTCTTGATTTCAGTAAATGACTGCAACGCAACCTTTAATGGGGAAATCATTCATGCAAACTACTCATTCGTCGCGGGCAACAATCTCACATGTATAAATGGCACCATAAGCTACAAACCAGTGCAATTTCCCAGTGAGCAATACTGGAAGTAAGTAAATACTTTAAAGAAATTACTAAAAATACCTTTTTATGCATTGTGGGTTTGGATGTACATTTTATTTTTGTCTTATCTTGCAGTCCAGAAAAAATCTAGTCAAGGGACACGGGCATGCAAATCACTAGAAAGGGGATATAAAAATTTAATTGATAAGTTTGGCCTTTTTAAGAGAAATTATGTATAGAAAGAGAAGCAAGTGAGTCAACCTTTAACCAATTGAAAATTACTCCAATGTAAAGAAGTCCTCTTCTCTGGAGTCCTGGTAGGCACTACTTGGCATCTTTACATATAGCATATATTTTTATTTTTCTCAGTAGTTTCTGTGTAAAATATATTCACCTTATTCTGAATCTGGGCCTGTTGTAAAATTGCCATTTCTTTATTGCCCCACGGTCTCAATTTGCCTCATGTTCCCTGGGTTCCTGGCAACTGATTCTCTTGGGCTCTTCTCTTCCTGTCAGAATTTCATGATTAACACAGAATGTCTTAGGTGGGCCTTATGGGAGATGTATGGAGAGATGAGAGCTGGTAGGCTCCAAAGAGAGGGGAAAAATGCAGTTAAATATACAGTTTTTCATTGCCAATCATGCAATTCTAACTGCACACTCTTGGAAGAGGCTGCAGACTCTCTAATAGCCTCACACAGCAGCTCACTTTTTCCCGAGAAGTAGCTGAAGAGGAGGAGTGTGAGGTGTGTGTGTGCTGCTGCCATCCCCTCCTCACGGGAGCATCGTGTGCTTTCAGCAAAGTGACTCTGCAGCGCTCGAGTGGGCTGGACGAGACCGGCAGGATCGTGTGGTACCTGGCTCTCTGCCTCCTCCTGTCCTGGATGATTGTTGGAGCTGCCCTGTTTAAAGGAATCAAATCTTCTGGAAAGGTATGTTATGAAGAGCGAGGAGATGACTTTTGGCCCGATTCTGCCCTTCCAATGTCAGTTGGGCTCAGGGAAGTTTGGCACAAGGCAGGATGCAGTCCTAACACACCCCCCTCTGCTGGGCTCAGCGTTTGGCTTCCCTCCTGCTCCTCGGCTTCATAACTGTTACATAAAATATGAGTAAGGTGCTGATTACACAGCCATTACTTAACTCCTGGGCCTCAACTCCACCAGGCTGCCCTGTGTTTTGGGATCTTGCTGTCATGCCTGTGATTCCAGCTGAGTTTTAGCCCTTGCCTGGGCTGCGTGGTGGAAGCGCACGTGGGCACACGCCCTGGGAACACCCGGTGATTATTTTGTACTTCCAGTCTGGTTGAGATGGTTGGACCGTACAGGTCAGGTGCTGTGAACAGGTGTGTGTCTGCAGGTTCCGGCCAGATTGTGAAATGCTGTTTGTTCCCAAGAGCTGAAGTTATTTGTAGGGACAAGGTACTTAGATGCTTGTTTTCAGAACCTGTCTCTGCTGAGCTCTCATTTCCACAAGTTGCAGCATGGTTTTCTGGAGTTTTTCTTGGGCTTGGTTGACTTTAGGCAGGCTGAATTTCATCCTTCCTCACCTGAGACTCTTTTCTTGGTTTTGTTCCTTCCTCCTCATACTCTTTTCTCACCTTCTTGTTGCATCTCCAGCATTTACTTCTTTAGCCTCAGTTGCCTTTGTTACTTTGTTCACCTTCCCTGCACAGATTTCCCCCCCACACACCCCTTCTCCTTCTGTCATTGTGCCTTTCTTTGGTTCCTTGCTGCCTCCTTTCCTCTGCTCAGTGTGATGTCTCCTCCTGTTTTGCTTTCTGTTTGGAGCTTTCTGTCCTTGTTTCAGTGCTTTGGAGTATCTGTGCTTTCCCAGCCTCAATTATTTGGCTGCATGGCTCTTCTTAATCTCATGTTCTTTGGGTTCCTGGCATTTGGCTCTTCCTGTTGCCACTTTTTTTCTGGCACAAAGGCAATTGTCTTTGGAGACTAAGGTGAGACTTGGAAGAATCTAGCTGGGCAGGAGCAAGACAGACGAAAGGCAGAGAGAATTGGTCATTCTAGGCAAGCATGAAGGAGGTCTTTGGAAATGTCAGACTCACCGCACAATGGTGCAATGCTCTGGCTTGGTGGAACCAGCAGTCATGGGTCAATTACCTGTCTGAATAACACTGAAACTAAGACTCAAGAAACCAGAGTATTGTTGAACGTAGCCTGTGTAACAATAACTCTACTGCTGGCCTTGGTCCCATTGTGCTAGTACAACAGAATAGATCTGTATCTGAGAGAACCTAAAAGTCCTTGCCAGGATAAAGAAAGCTTCCAGAACAGTGACTTTTTAAAAAAACAAAAATTTGTTTTGGCTTTTTTTTTTGGCAGGGTGGTGGGGGGAGTAGCAGGGAGCTCATCAGGAGATAATTACACCCTGGTCACCTAGTTATTCCTGGCTTTCAGTTAGCACTTGCTAGAAGCACTGCCTAGCAAGAGACATCTGGGGTAGTTGAGTCCAGACCTTGCTACAGCAGCAAATCATGCCAGAAAAACGCATTTCTGAAACTGGTCAAGTGCTATCTGAAATGTGGATATGTGGCTTGGGCCTTCTGCTTCTGCTGGAATGCAGCTCCAGAACCGGCTAAGCCAGATGGTTTGGTGGTTGGCATGTGTTCATTTCTCTGGTTGCCTGTTTTTCTTTTGTACCAGCAGACCTTAGCCTAAAGCCTGTCCAGTCTTCCTGCATGGAGGTCTGTGGATCCCCTCACACCTAATGTGTGTCCCTGCCATCTTTCTGCAGGTTGTCTACTTTACTGCCCTCTTCCCATACGTCATCCTGCTCATCCTGTTGGTGCGAGGTGCCACCCTGGAAGGTGCTTTGGATGGCATCGAGTACTACATTGGGAGACAGTCCAACATCACCAAGCTGATGGAGGCAGAGGTGAGAGGTAGTTCAGCCCCAGAAGTGTGACACACTTTCCTGATTATGTGGGCTTGCTTCTTTTTTATGCAGCCAGGTGCTTCAGGTCCAGCCTTGTATTTTGTATCAGCAGCTGGTTGTATAAAAAGTCCAAGCCCCTATTCCAGCTACTCTCAAATTGAAAGACAGTCACCTTCTTCCCCTTCCCTGCCACACCAGTGATAACTGTGCTATTGCTTCTAAACAGTTCTTGGGGTTCATGCTGGAGTTTAATCTTAGCAAGATCTGCTGAGAAAATTCTTGCTGATAATTTTAATGGACTTTATCATAAGGCTGAAGGGATCCCTGAGTTTGAAATTCAGGCCATGCCTTGCCTGGGAAATTACCTTGGGTAATTAGGTGGACCAGGAAGGGCACCTCATGCAAAGAAAGCCAGAACTTTCTTTGTTCTGGCTTATGCCAATATTATTGCAGTTTTATCAAAAGCAACCATTAAGTATGATATTTATTTGTAGTACTTATATGAGTGCTTGGCACTGGCTGAGGGGCTACATCAGAGGCAGGAGTGGTTTGTTTGTGTCACACAAGTGGAAGGGTACATGGAAGTTCTCACTTCTGCAGCCAGTCCTGGTCCTTATTTGTTGTCTCTGCGCCAAGATTCATATCTCAGCAATTCATGTGAACAAATCTAACCTTTTCTTCAGGGTTAGCCCAATAAGATTTAAGTATTTGGCAACATGCTTGGGATGTGACCTTTAGACATCATAGAGATACTGTTTGTGATTGAGACTGCAAAGTCACCAGCATGCTATATTGTATCCTCCCTAAAATTCATATGAAATAGAATTAGATATACAGGCTGAATGAAAAAAAAATACTCTTGAGCTTCAATGGAGGACAGACTTAAAGTTTCATGATAAATACTATAAGTAATACCGTAATTCTCATGTTCTTTTTTTTGGCAGGTTTGGAAAGATGCGGCCACCCAGATATTTTACTCCCTGTCCGTGGCGTGGGGTGGGCTTGTTGCTTTATCTTCATACAACAAGTTCCACAACAACTGCTACTCAGATGCCATTCTAGTTTGTGTGACCAACTGTGCCACCAGCGTATTTGCTGGGTTTGCAATATTCTCCATCCTGGGACATATGGCATTTGTGTCTCAGAGACCCGTCTCAGAGGTGGTGGACTCAGGTAGGCTGATGGTCACACCCTTGGTGTTGGGACTTGCATTGGCCAAGGCATGACAATAACATCCTTCTCTCCACTACTTTCCAGGGTTTGACCTGGCCTTTGTAGCCTACCCAGAGGCTCTCTCCAAGTTACCAGTTTCTCCTCTGTGGTCCTTCTTGTTTTTCTTCATGCTTGTGCTTTTGGGCCTTGACTCCCAGTTTGCTACCATAGGTAAGTGGGGTTTTAAGTGACTCATGGCTTTTCTAATGACCATTGCCTTTCTTAATTTTGTTGCTCAAACTCCCTACTTCTTCCTTTGCAGAAACACTTACAACCACCATTCAAGATATAAATCCCGGAGTGATGAAAAAATTAAGAATACCTGTAACCCTGGGTGTGTGTACAGTGTTCTTTCTTCTTGGGCTTATCTGTGTTACTCAGGTAAGAAATAAAAGTTTTTTGGTAGTGAGTTTAGTTATGCTGCAAGTGATGAGCTCAAATCAAAATACCCTCTCCAACTGTTCCTGTCTTTGTGGATAAATCTTAGGGACCCTTGAATTTTGACAGTGTGCCTGAACACACAAGCAAGCAATTCCCAGGGAAAGCTTGAAGAACCTAAGGTTTTCTGTGATTATTGAACTGAGACATGCTTTTAAATAGAAGGCCTTTACTGAGCCTGTGAATGATCAGCCTGATTTACTGTTCCTCAGTTCAGGAATTTATTTGTGTAATCACAAGTACACGCATACAACGTGTCCGCGGCACACTGGGTACTGCTAATAAATGCTGATGGGATCTTTTTGTTCAGAACTCACCACCAAACAGGACAGGAATTGAGGAATGGCCTATCCATGTAACAAAAACCCATTAGCTCTTGAGCATTTTTAGATTGCATGGTTACTTCTCCTGCATGTGTATATTTATATAAATAGATATACAGAAAAGGAATTTTAAGTATACTGTGTAAAATTTCTTGAGGCAATTGCTTTTAAGGGTATAAAGGTTCACTGCAATTACTCTATCTAGAAATGCAGATTTATGTGTGTAATTAGACTGAGAATGTGAAGGAGATAATTGTGGTGAGTAGACATTTGTATGGTCAAGCAAAGTATGTAAGTCATGAAACAGGGTGGTGGGGAAGCTTGCAAGGGACTTAGTATACAAGAGTGTGAAATGGCTCAGAGATTGTTTCCTGCTCTGGGATCCTGCTATTGCATGCTGGTGTTTAAAGCTGTGGTTAAACCCATGGAGAAGTCATGATGCATGTAGGAGGACAGAAGCCTCCCAGAACTGATAACTGGTATAGCTGTTGCTGTAGTTCAGTATAAAAACTTCAGCCCCAACTTTATTCCTGTAAGCTCCAAATTTAAATCTTGCTGTCAGCTGTTTGTATATGCCCTGCATATACACAGATCTTGGTTTTAGCATCTGTAGTATTTTGTCAGATGTCCTTTTCAACTTTACATAGAGGATTTAAAGAAAATAATATTCACAAATCTGTACTTGACCTGGAGAACTGTGAACTTAAAAACTCAGAGTCATGATTAGTTAAATTGTCTTTAACAAACACATCTTATTTGTATGTTATTACTCAAAGTTTAACCTCTAATGTTTGTTCTACAGGCAGGAATTTACTGGGTTAACCTAATAGATCACTTCTGTGCTGGATGGGGAATCCTTATTGCAGCTGTCCTGGAGATAGTAGGCATCGTCTACATTTACGGTAAATTATTTGCATTGAAAATACATAATTAAACTAAGCAATCCCAGGAACAGTGTCTATCACAGAGTCACAGTATGGTTTTGGGGTGGAAGGGACTTGAAAGGTCATCCTGTTCCAGCCCCCTGTCATGGGCAGGGACACCTTCCAATAGACCAGGTTTCTCCAAGTCCCATCCAGCCTGGTCTTGAGCAGTGCCAGGGATATAAAATACTAATTATTGCAATAAAGAATTTATAAGTTAACCATCTGAATAATAATAATAATAATAAAAAACCCTTTAATGCAGAACTGCAGAAACTGTCCTTGATGATTGCCTTTCTTTGATCACTTTTGAGTAACCCCACCTGCAAGGGAGATACCTTCTTTACAGTGAGCTCCATGATTGTCTTCCAACAGGAGGAAAAAGGTTCATTGAAGACATTGAAATGATGATTGGAAAGAAGAGCCCTTTATTCTGGCTGTGGTGGAAAATGTGCTGGTTTTTCATCACTCCTGTGCTGTTAATGGTGCGTGCATGAGACTGTGTTAGTGCAACAGAACTTAGTAACTTAATATTGAAGAGGTTTCTGCATGAAGATCCAGGCTCTGGATGGGGCATAGCTGTGCCAGTGAAGTGAACTATGAGCTGTCTCTGCTTTCTGATACACTCCCTCCTCCTTTGATCCTCTCCACGAGAGGCTGGAGCTTGAGATCAGTTACTAGTAAGCTGGGTCTACACTCCCAAGGACTAACACAGGGCAACTAGATCCTCTGTCTTGGCAGCTGGATTATCTTAATTTTAGACTGAGATTGGTTTGAAAACCTTTTGAGGGAAATCCTATTTTTGGGTCAGATGTCCTGCTGTTCTCCTGTCTAACTGAGACCTTTTAATGTCCTGTTGTATGTCTGGTTTTTGTTACTCCTGTACTTCCCATTGTGAGTGTAGATGGTTGGATTATGTTACTATGACAGAGTTTATTAACATCCCCAATCCAGGAACAGTGGCAAGTCACTCTGGCCAGCACTATACCTGTAATCTTTCCAGATTGTAGTTTGGAAAATACTGCTTAAAACTATCCAATTTCTGAAGCAATATAGCCAATTTCTAATCTTAGATTCTTTCCTGTAATCCTGTAAATAATGGAACACAGGAGCACATAAAAACATGTAGAGAAGGGTACTGGGCTCAGCCAGCAACACATATATTATCCAACATAAGATTTAAAGAGAACCCAGAGATAAGTTATTATTGTGTTAAACACAAATATAATTAGTGCATCTCAGCACTAGTGTCATTTTTCAATCCTGCACAACTGTTCTCACACTCAGAAAACAAGATGGAACCATGCAGAGCCCTTCTTTTTATTAAACCAACTTGGAAGCTGTGTAAATTCAATGTTGCTGGAAACCCACTTTTCTCTCTTACTGTTTTTGCCATTTTTTCTAGGCTATTTTGATCTGGTCTTTCATCACATTTTCAAATCCCACTTATGGCTCAGTGGTATACCCAACCTGGGGAAGTGCTGTTGGCTGGTGCATGATCATCTTCTGCGTCATCTGGATTCCCATTGTTGCTATTATAAAAATATTTAAAGCTGAAGGAAGCCTTGTTCAGGTAAGGCAAAAAACCACTACTGTCATAGCCTCAAATCTGAATTTCTTTGGTATTATCAGGACCACCTGTCAGGACCACCTGTGCTTTCTTCTCCAACACATCTACTACTTTGACATGTTTTCAAATGGATTCTTACACCAAAGCATTATCTCAGGTAGTTGCATCAAAGGTGCATCTACCCTACCATGTTCTGATAAGAAGATAAAGTCTAATTCTCTGGGAGTGCACACACACCATTCAAGAGAGATTTTTCATCAGTTCTGTTGCTATTCCAGCTCCTTTGAATTCTCTGAAGAATTTCTATGGCTTTCTATCCCCATATAATTTTCTGGAGTTTTGCCTCCCGTTCCTCACAGAAGCAAGTGACAGATCTGAGATATTCTGCTCTTGGCAAGCTTTCCCAAACAGTTGTGTTGGTCACAGCTTTCCCTGTTCTTTGACTTTAGTGTCCAGAACCCACCAACCCCAAAGATACTTAGAATGATTTTAAACCGCTTGGGTGATTTGCTGTTTGTTGAGTTGCAGTGCATGTCTAGAGCTATAATTTTATTGAATTGTAAAAGTAGCCTGGACTGAAGTAAGACATTAAATGCCTCCTGGTTCTGCTTTGCAGCGCATTGTCAGCTGCTGCCAGCCTGCAGAAAACTGGGGTCCCTACCTGGAGTGTCACCGAGGAGAGCGATACAGCCACGTTGTGGATCCCAAGAAAAAGGAGCACGAGATTCCCACTGTGACTGCCATCATATACAAGCGACATTGAGATAGCTGTTTGGATGACTGTTTTTTAGTATATATGTGGGTTTTGTCTTTTAATATTGGAAAGGTACTAGACAAAAAAAAAAAAAAAAAAAAACAAATCAACAGCCCTGCCCCTTTAAAACCCAGCCCCCAAATGAAAGCGAGTCATATTATTTATTTTTAGTGCTTTAGTCTTTGGGGAGGAACACGTCAATTAGGCACTGAGATCTCATCAGATATGTAGGTTGAGAGGGCAGGATAATACATTGCAGGCTCCCCAGGCTGCTGGACTGGGCATGCTTAACCCCATCCAACTGGTATCCAGCTGGACTGCAGATATGGGTGTGGAGGAGAGTGAAGACATTCTGGTGCTCCCAGCTGGAGCCCAAAGGTGCTCTGTGTGTCTCTCTCTGTGTGTCTCTGTGTGTGTGTGTGTGCTCTAAGGTGCAGGTGCTGCCTTCTGAGGTGCTCTGTCACCCCAGGGGTGTGCAGCCAGCAGAGGGGAATGGGTGTGCTGCTGCCTGCCACTGGAGCTCGGGGAACATGAATAATTCTTCTCTGTGCCTTGCTCAGTGTGCTGGGAGGCTGCTCAGGATTTGATGTTGAGTATGCTCTTTGTGTGTGTGTGTTGTCTAAACAAATACAAATATTGAGTGGCAAAAAATTGCCATCGCAGGAAATAAGGTTTAAACATGGTGAAAAGCAGGCTGCTTTCTATTTCTCATTATTCCCCTTGGGATCCCTAAAGAGCTATCTTCTCTGTCATGCCCCATGCTCAGCTCTCATCTGTCTTTAATTCAAAAACCTCATGTTTCCATATTTTGTCATTAGGTTCTACAGAATGAAAGAGTAACCATTGAATTCTGGTTTGTTTGCTCTCCTGTTTTCATCAATGCTTGACCTATCAGGTTGCTTTCTGCTTCTTTTACTCAGATTTGGGTTTTCCCTTCCAAAGGAGACCCAAAGTGCTTTTCTAAAATATTCAAACAGTGTTATGGTAGGGCCAAAAGAAGCAGAACTTTAAGTAAAGTGAAGGTTACAACTACCTTGTAGTGCTGTTATTCCAAAGTTTGCTGAAATCATGAGATTAATGAAAAGTTATGGAGTTTGTAATGTATTTGGAAACACAGGCTTGAACATGTACATAGGCAGGAGGGGTTTGGGTGAAGAGAAACTGACTTCACTTGTAATACAAGTGAATCCAGATAAAGGGGGAAAAAAAGACTAAGGAGAGAATGAATACATTGGTGTGCTGAGGAACATCTCTCTCACTGTGATAATGGTTCCTTGGGAACAAAGCAGAAAGATGTTCAGCTGTCACTTCCTCTCAGGGCTTTGTCACTTTTTCTGGACATGAAGGAGTGTGGATAGTGGCTTTCTTGCCCAAGCTGCATACCTTGGTGTATGTTTTATACTGGGGGGGTTTGTGTGGGGTTTTTTTTCTTTTTTTTTTGTGTGACAAATCAACACTTTATGGTGAACAAAATGTGATTTTTTTTTTTCCCCCCCTGTTTTTAATGATTTTGGAACTGGCAAATAAAATGTGATTTTCTGTTTTTAATGGGTTTGGACCTAGAAACTTTTAATTTTGTGCATGGAGTTGGTAACCACAAATGCTTCTATGATCCTAAACCTTTGAGAGCTTGAACTGGAAAGATTCAACCTCCAGGAAGTTTTGTCTTGGAAAGTGCAATAGT
Organism: Urocynchramus pylzowi; assembly: GCA_013397555.1. Lineage (NCBI taxonomy): Eukaryota > Metazoa > Chordata > Aves > Passeriformes > Fringillidae > Urocynchramus > Urocynchramus pylzowi. The sequence continues at coordinate 1,548,112 of VZRH01014904.1, read as the reverse complement.
CTTGTTTTGGAGTGGGCTCAGAAAGTAATTAAATGGGAATTTATAGAAAGGACTGTGGGACTGGAGCCTGTACTAGAAGCTGGTGAAGAGGACCCTTTTCCTGCACTCCAGCTGCTCTAGCATCATGGTTCAGCCAGAAAAGAGTGCTGTCAGTAGCCTGGAGAGGCTGGGAGCAGGAGGGTGCTCCATCTGCTGGAGATGACAGCAGCTCTCACCTGGGAAGGAGAGGGAAGTTAGTGAAGTAATGAGTAAGAGCAATGAGATGGTGGGGAAGGACATTGGACAAAACAGCTTCAGAAAGAATTCAGGAAATTTTTTGCAAAGGAGATGCTGAAGGCTCATACCAGCCATCTACTGCCCTGCAAGAAGCCCCTGCTGCTGCACACAGGGCACACTTGAGGCTGCTTCTGCTCTGGACTTGTCTTACAGGCTTCTAGGAGTTGATTTCATGATGCTGCCCTGCCAAAGCCACCCAGAATGACAAACAGAGTGGGAAGTGGCAGCTTTACTTGGACTGACTCTGCTTGCTCAAAGTCAGGCTGACTGATAGCGGCCACAGATACTATAAAAGGTTTTCTTCCTCAGGGAAACAATCTCAAGAAGGCTTGAGATAAATTTTTTGAACTAATTTATCAGTGTGTGACAACTCAGCCTATTATGAAAGAGTAAAACTGCATCTCAGTGAAGCATGGAGTCAAGAGTGGAGGTGAAGTGTACATGTGCATCTGAATGTGATGTGCAGCAGAGAAAGTACCAAAAGACAACCTAAGTGTTTGCACTTTTTTTTTTTTTGCTGTGGATGTGTATGGATGGAGGGAGGGTAAGTTTCTGGGAGTTCATATCTAGCATTTATTCATCCTTTCCTGTGCCTTATAGGCACCCTCCCCCCCCC
>VZRH01014904.1:1525528-1547151 GCA_013397555.1 Urocynchramus pylzowi | reverse complement strand
TTTTTTTTTTTTTTTTTTTAACTTTGTTTTTTTTTTTTGCTTTCACCTGCTGGTATGAGGTTCTCTCATTGGCAGAAGTAAAGGCAGTTATTGAAGCCCTTTCCCTTTTAGAAGAAACACTCATTCCAGGGTATTTTCTCCTAAAATTTGTCTCCAAAACCAAGACAGATGGCTATTCACTATTTTTAGCAATTTTAGAACCAGATAAATGATGGGAACTTAACTAGATGTTAGCTTTGAAGTCACAGGACAAATGTTTTGCTCAATGCTCAGTACAACTGTAGAGCTCCTTCCCAAAAGGTGCTGGTACTAAATGGTTGCATGGTTTCAAGACCATTTAGAAAAACTAATGAAAAAGAACAGCTCTCAACAAGATACTACTTCTGGTTCAGGAGACTTGGAGAATGTTATGCAAAGGGTTCTGTAATGCATCTATGGCTTTTATGCCCTTCCCTGGTGTCAAATCCAGGTTGGCGTCAGGGACAGGATGCTGGCCTGCTCTGGACCCATGGTTTAATCTCATACAACTGTCCTGGAGAGTAAACTTCAAGCTGTAAGACTCATATTTGCAAATTTTAACTCATTTATAAGAAAAAGAAGATTGCTGCCAAGAGAAACGCATTGAATTTTCTCTGTTGTGTGTCCTCTGCCAGACACAAACAGATTCACATTCAACAGAGTTTGGGTACAGTTTCATCTGGACATCTCCCTGTATTGCACAATCTCCTGAGTTCCAGACTTTCATTATTTTCCTTCAAGCAATCAGGAAAGTAGAACTTCTCAGCAGAGTTTCTTACTATAATTTTAAAAAGTCTGGAAATCATGACTGCTTTTGCTATGGGCAGCCTGAGTTCCACAGGGTGAAACATGCAGCAAGCACCAATGAAGGCAGATCCCCCTCCACCAGTGTTAATAAAAGTAAGGTAAAGAAAGGTATTTCCCTTTAAAAGGTGAATTGTGGCATTTTCAAGAAAGCAGAGACCTCATGTTCACCTCTACCAGCTAAACTGGATGCCTGCAAGGCAGCTTGTAGCTACACATCCATGTTAGTAAAATACTAGCAGCATGAAGACAGAATTTCCCCAGGTGGTTTGTGGCCAGAATGATTAAACTCAAGCAAATGACCACCAGGAATTTTGGTCCTTAGTTTTACTTTGCTGAGTAATGTTGAAGTACTTCAAAAGCAGAAGAGGAAACTCCAGGTAAGACCCCAAAGAAGCAAACCCACTCTGTACACCCAGGACAGGCTGGGAAGGCAGAAGGCAATGTGGGAAGGAATAACAGGGTATTAAAATGCAGCTGTTGATGAGAGAAAGGAGAATGCCTCTGGGAAAATACAGAAATGTGTAAATTACAGTGAATTAATAACAGTGTTTGACAAAGACTAAAATAATGAGAGGAATCTGCCATATTCCACCTGTTCAAATAGAGCTACAGGGCTCTGAAATGACAGATCAAATTAAGGTGTCAGGCAAAAAGGCTGTAGTGAGAGACTGATTGCTGAGACATTCACCAGACTCTGCAGATGGTGACCTGGGAAAAACTACTGTGAGGGTGAGTTACTGAAGGGATCCTCAGTTCAGCTGGAGGGTCTGTGGCTGGGCAGCCCTGAGTGCACTCCTTCCTCTGTGATCTTGGAAAAGATCATTTGAGATTGATGTTTCCATGAAAATCAGTTTGGAAGGACTGTTTTGAAAATTTTCATCTAGGAAACTAGGTAGCAATTAGAAACAAAATTAATTTCAAGGTTGTTTTTTCAAAAAAAACCCTTAAAAATATTCTCATGAGCACTTCTGTATAGATCAAGATGTTTCTGGCGAGCTTTGGCCAGCCTGTCTCTCTTAGGTGGGGACACGAGAGCCTGGATGTTAGTGTGGAGCTATGGGGCAGGAAGCATCCAGCCTTGTTTCCTTCACCTGCCTTCCAGGCTGGCCAAAGCTTGTGGCTGTGCCATGCCTGTGGCCACCTCCAGGCTTTGTCTAGGTGAGAGCTGATCATGCTGCTGAGGGAATCCTGAAATCCAGACTCTGTGGTTAATAGTAGACCCCTGCCCTGAGCTGCCAGAGAGTCAGTTTGTTGTCATCAAATGAGACCTGTCTGCTTGTGCTGGGGTGATCTGGGATGGTGCTCCTGCCTTTGAGGTGTTGTGAAATTGTACACTCACCTTTGAGATGCAGACTTTTATTAAATCTGGGATTTACAAAGTAAAATCAAACGGAATGGGAGTTAAGGGGGATAAGGCACAAGGAAGGAGAGATGTCAGTAAACTGGGAACAAGCAGAGTTGGACTGTCCATCTCCTATCCTGGAGTCTCATCCAGGGCTAACAATAAAAGAACTAAATAAAAGAACTAAAAGGCACAGGCATTGGTGGAGAAGCACCTCCATCTGTTTTAAAAGCCATGTTCCTCTAGAGCTCTGAAATGCCACCAGATATGTGCTAGGATCTGCACTTTCACCAGCCACAGCACTTTCTGAGGATGTGGGCTGGCCAGTGGCATTGTCTCACTGAGGGATGTTTAACAGAGGTTCTTTCTGCACCCCAAACCCTTACTGGGTTTGGGGTGCAGAAAGAACTGGCTAGTGCTATACTTTGTCTACTAGATGTATTTTTCCAACTTCAAAGCTTGTACTTTTATGAAATGTGAATGAATGTGTGTTCATTTGCTCCTTAATTTCACCTTCCTGAGGGCCACTGATGGTCCTTAAGATGTGCCTCCTCTGTGTGTGTGTGTGTGTGTATGACAGATTTTTTTGTCAGTGTGGATGAAAGAGGCAAACCAGCCTCATTCTCTGTGCTTTCTGTAACTGTCTGGGCTGCAGACATCCAGAGCCCAAACCCCTGCTTGGTGCATGAGTGTGCAAATGGCTTCAGGAGCAAGGGTTGCTCTGCTCTTGCTGAGTCCCAGTGCTGCATCTCACTATCCTTGTTCTCCTGGCATTAGGAATATTTTTTTCTTTGTTTGGTTTTAGTTTTATAAAGAATCTACAAACTATTTTCTTCTTTTGAGCTTAGACACTGTCTGCAGTATAGAGAATCGAGAAATTTCTGCATTTAAACTCTGTTGCAGCAACATGGTCATATTGATTCCAGTTACCAACAGCAGCATTGCTTAATAGCTTGAGTCTGAGCACAGACTTTGGAGCTGGTTGCAACAACAGAGTCACCTTTTCATCCTGGAAGTGATGAATGGCTTAGGCATACTAGGCAGGAAAATAAAACCTGTCACTAGAAGACAGATGAGGGCAGTATTTCCCTTTAATGTCAGGACATATGTGTTCCTCTCTGAATAGGTTTTCATCTTATGTGGGCTGTTAAGTGTCTAAGCTCCTCCCAGAGGAGCCTTGCCAAATATTCTGCTTCTTCATATAAAATTTGGGATCCACATTGCTGGTGACACATGCAGAAAGTATAGGAAAAGCAGAGATTGTCTTCACAACTCTGAGAACTCGTTTATGTTAAGGAGGTTTGCTCCCCTTATCTGATATTTTCTTTAGCATTGTTTTCTGTTTGTTTGTGTGTTGGGATTTTTGGGGGGTTTGGGGTGGTTTTTTAAATAATTATCTAGAGTGAGTGGTGTATTTCCATTTCCCTGCTTTTTAGAATGAGGAATAGCCACAGCAGGCAACAAGGAGCGGTGTTAAAGAAATGACAGTGCCACAGAAGTGGACAAAGATCCTGCTTTTTGTGTGTTGATGCTGTTGCCTCTGTCTTTGTAGTTATCTTGTATCATGACCAGGCTGAGGATGATATTTAACAGTTGAGACGGGGAAGGAACTGTCAGCACTGATACTATTGGTCCTGAAAGGCTTTCCCCAAAGATCTGGCTCTGGTTTTTGCACACATCACCAGTGTACACAGCATCCCCTATTGTTCTTGGGATGTTTGGAGTTTGTTCCTCTGAGCCAGATAGTAGCCACAGCATTCCTACAGCCAAGGTGACTCTGTAAGACCAAGCCAGGCATGGTTAAATCCTCTCCCTCCTCTCACTGCAGTGCTGCAAGGGATGAGTTTGTATTTTACCTCTTGGGCTGTCAGCTGACAGCTGGATCTCCTGGTCCTGTTCTGCATGTGGCAGCACTGAGCCAGCAGCTCCGACTGCTCGTCCGAGTGCGAAGATTCATTAGCCTGCATTTATCAGCTCTTGCCAGGGAAATGGTGAATAATGAAGCTGGTTCAGGTAATGAAATGATCTCCTTCTCACATCTGATTACACTGCTGCTTATTATTTCCTCGGTGTGCAATTTTACTTCTCTGGAAACTTGTTTTGTAAACACTAATGACTGCGCAACTGTGGCCCAAAGTTAAACCAGCACTGCAGGAGCCTGGAGAGCTTTGTGGCCTGGCTGTTGGCTTTACTGCCTGTGCTTCACCAGCTCCTGGGAGGGTGGGGACAGCCCCTGCCCCAGGGATGGAAGGTACAAGGAGCCCCATCAGAAAAGGTGCAGCCCTTAGCATTCACCAGGAGCAGCTTATTCCCTTTGTTCAGTTTTCAGTGTTGTGCTTCAGCCTGACTGCCCTTCTCTGGCACTAAGTTTTTCAGAGAGATATCTACCATGATGCCTCTCCATTTATAATCAGTTAGCTAAGAAAAAGACATATTCCTCTCATTTCTTCCTTTATTCCTTTTCTTCTTGAGTAACTCTCTTAAACAAGCAGAGTACTGCGGGCTATTCCAGATATTTTATATGAGAAAACGAAAACTGTTTTCTCTCCACTGGAATGATTTTTCTTGTACATCTTAGAATTGCATCTGCTTTTTCCGTGGTAGCATCTGTTTGGCAGCTTGGTGTCATCCCGAGTTCACCAAATGCAGTCAGAAATCCTCATCCTTAGACCTGAAGAATTGACTTTGCACCATGTGCTATTTGTCCCACTGATACAACATCAGAGGTTCTTCCAGTCCTCCTAGGCCCCCATTTTAGCTACTTCCTTCTCCAAATTGTTTTTGTTGACGGAACCCCCAGTTCTCCAAGGATGGTATTTGTACCTGTGAGAGACTTTTTTGAAGGTTAAGCAAATGAGAGGTGCCCATCTAATGTGGTAGCACACTGGAAACATCTCATATATCCATGATAAACTCTATTCTTGGGTAAATCCCTCCTTCAGTAAGACAGCTCTTTGCCATGGATTGTGGATGTGTTTCCATGACCTGCATAGTCAAAAAATGCAGGACAGTTTTGAGTTACTGTTGAAGAAGTGAAGTCCTGTTTATATAGGATGTAATTTATTTTTAAGCAGCTCTTTGCCCCTCTGCAGTCATTATTCATCTTCTCAAGATGAATGTCTCATTTTCCTCCTCATTATTGCTTTGCCCTACATGGGAGCAGTAGGAGCTGCCTGGGACTCCCTCATGCCAGGCACTGCAGAAACAAGGAGCAGAGGCAGAAGCAAGGAGCAGAGGAGTCACCAGCGTGGGTGAGGTCACCCCTGACATGCAGGCAGACACAGCCAGTGGTTTAACAAGGCAACAAGACAACACTCCTTCACCAAAGCCCCCAGGCCACTATGCAGAGACTTGTGTGACAGATTTTCACTCTCCTGCCCTCTCCATGCTCACTTGGGTGGCCATGCAGCTCTTGGGAGATGTGCTTCCCTGTGGTCCCTTTGGACACATAAAAGCTGCTGGAAGCAAATCTCATCCTATGTGTAGGTTGTGTTTCACCCAGGAGCATTTTATGGTCTCCTTAGGAGCATTGTCAAGAAACAATTCATATATTTGAGGAGGCACTTGGCTCTGTTATGGTTGCTGTGTTGCTCATTACTGTGCAAATTTTGCCCAGGGCAGTGCCTCCCACTGTGTTACCTGAGATACACGTGGTCCTGCATTGATTACATACCTTTTCAGCCAGTCACTGAGAGGGAAATTTAACCCCACAATGGAGGGGGTCCTAGTGATATCAGCCAGTTTATTGGCCTGACTGATGGTCTATGACTTTTCTGCAGGAGCTGAAAAAAATCTGAGTCATCCTTGTATTAAAACAAGTGCAGGGAAAAGAAATTTCCACACAGAATGGTTCAATCCTTTTAAATTAGAGGGGTTTTTTTTCCCTAAACTATTGACTAATGGACTGAAATTTTTGTAAATGCATCTGTTTTTGAAGACAACGCCATTTTTCTTAGGAAAGAAAATCATTAAGTGACAAGGGAACAATGAGTCTGTCCTTGTCAATGTGTTTCTCTGGCTCAGCTGGGGAAACAGGTGTGGAAAACATTTAAATTAAATGGTTCTCCAGACTCTGAGTCAAAATATAAACTGTTAAGATTCTGATGGTTTTGTTTTCTCCAGGGTTTCACACATTTTTGCTCTACAGTCCAATTGTGCACCATTCCAGAAATCAGTGACCTGGTGCAAAGCTCATTCATGCATTATTTTCCCTAGTAATAAAAGGTGTGATTGCATCACAACACCCCAAATATTTTGGATGATATTCCATGGGTCCTGTGATCTTTGCTGCTCACATTTGGCTGCTCCCCCATGATGAAGCACACCTGGGGCTACCCCACCTTTCAGCCCATGCATAGGCAAATACAACATGCCAAGTTGCCCTGTGCTGGACCAGTACCTTTGTATGATCATTCCAGACCCTGGGAAAAGTCAAACTGGGGCTTTTCCAGAGCAATGACTAACTTTTGTTTTGCTGCCATGAGCTTTGTCCTTCTGACATGAGCTGTTATAAATCCTGCACCTTGTACCCAGGACACTTCCAGAATTTCCTGGAATCAGGAAATTCCAGGTTCCTTTACAGTGTTTGCTTGCAGAGATTAGTGACTCCAGCTGCAAGTCATAAGCTCCACTGGATTTGGCTCCTGCTAAGACAATTCTTAACTGCATTCCTGTGTCCAACAAATATTCCATTGCATCTTCTCTAAAAACACAGAAGTGATGGAAGGAAACACAGCAAGAGTGGCTTATGGGTCCTCTTGTCTTACCTTTCCCTCTCAAGGAACTGATGTCAAAAGGCTCATATGGAGTGAATTAGGCAAGATTTACCAGAGAAAGTGGAGTTTGGGCTTGGTTTTCTTTGTTTGTTTATTTAAATACTATGGTTTAGTATCTTATTTATGGTTTCTAGGTAAGATTTTTCAAATGGTAGTGGTACTATAAAATTTGGAGGAATAGGGACAATATTGGCAGGATCTCTCAGTAACTGGATAGAAGAATTTTTTTTTAAAAAAGCAAAGCTGAAGTTTAACGCACAAAAAGGGTAAGGACTCCTCCAATGTTTTGTTTCATTGACAACACCTAAGATTATAAAAAATATGAATCCAAGTGTTCTGAGTTGATTAAAGCCTCATGCTGGTACTTGTGTAAAGAACTGTTTGCAAATCCTCAAGTTTTGGCTTTGTTGTAAAATGCTGTAACTATTCCTTTGATTGACCTGGCCATGGTGAGGAACAGTTAAGGAGCTTTTAGTTCTTGGGATTTGCATTTGAGTTTCTTTAGGGTAGACTAATCCCTGATATGGGGAGGAGGTGACTCATCTGGAGAGAACTGAAGCTCTGAGAGTGCTGCTCCCTGGGGACCTTGAAGAGGAGGGACAGCTCTTGGGCTGGGAGTCTGCAGGTGAATGAGACTTTTCAAAGCAATTCCTTGCTCTTGCTGTGTTAAATTGTGCTGCTGGAGAACATCCAGTTGCATGGAAAAATATTTCCTGACTCACTTAGAATTTCATAAGCCACAAGCCCATCCAGGATTGCTGTTTATCTTGTCTAAGAACCAAGATAGAGCTCTGCTGCATATTTAATTAGATGGGGGAAGGCAAAGAATTTTAAGATAAGATTATCTTCTGTTCCCCATCACAGCTCTCATGTAAGAAGTTTTCATGGCATGCAAACCAGAGTCTGATGGCAAGCCACTTGTTTTTGAGGACACTGAAAACAGCTTTGCAGAGTAATACTTTTTTTTAAATACTTCTATGAATTCTTTTCTGTGTATGAGTAAAAAGATTAGTTATGCATTATTATGAAAATGAACAAGGAGGTGTAAAGAGGTATGTGGGAACCTGGGGGCTCTTGGAGGAATAAACACTTTCATTCCTATGGCTGTTGAAAGCAGCAGAAGAAAGACAAATGAAGAGAACCTGAATACAAGTTTCTCATTGCTGCAATAATTCTAACAATAATCAGAATTAAGGCACTGGGAATAACAGTATGAAGTCAGTCATAAGTCAGAGCAATGGAGTTTCACAAACACCAACTGGGTTTATATTGTGATCTCTCAGTTCCAGTTCTGCAAAGGTTTTTGAGTATGTTTAGGGACTGGCTGCAAGTCCTTGCTGTGGAGGCAGCTGAAGTAGCAGAGTTTGAGGTGGCAGAAGGGGTGTGAAGAGGATGCAGAACCAGGATGGAGTCCTGTGAGGTTTTCTGTTTAGTTTAAATCTTCAGTGTTGGCACCAGTATGCAACAAGTGTTACAGCTACCTGTCACTCACACACAGAAACCAGAAATGTCATGAGTCTGCACCACCACAGCTGCAGACCATCCTCTGCTCTGTCTGAGCTAGTCTGGTCCTTTGTGACTCAAAACCCTTCAGATCTGTGCCCTCCCCTTGCAGTGAGGTCAGAGGAAGCCTGGGCAATGCCTGCAGAGCTAGCCAGTGTTTTCTGTATTGCCCAGGGCTTGCTCAGGAGTTGGGTCCTGCTCCCCTCCTGGCGCAAGGATGCTGAAGGCAGAGGAGATGGTGCTTTAGACCCAGTTATGCTAATTCTGTATCTCTGAACAAGTTGTTACTCCTACTCAATCAACTCCCTACTTGTGATCTTAATGGTTATGAAATACTGGCTGCACTTTGGTAATGAGTCACTGATGGGTATCAAGTGATGGCTTGGTGTGGGGAGTGACTGGATGAGCCTCCTGCTGTAACCTGGGCAGAGGGGATGTGCATGCACTGAGACAGGCACAACACACCTCTAAGGAGACTGAAGTTCATCAGGCTGCTCACAAGTCTACCTCGGTCCAAGAGCATTCTGCAGCTCTCTGCTGTTCAGAAAGGGATCCAAGTTGCTCTGGGCCAGAGGGAGATCCACAGTGTTGAAGGGAAAGCTGGAATTCCTAACACAGAGGTGTCTATAGCATTCATGCACTGCAGTAAAACTCAGCCTGTCATTAAGCATTCGTGGTGCCAGACAAACAAGCAACATTCAGGAACAAGTAACTGCCTTTGTGGTTTTGTGAGGACCTCTGTGTCTTTGCACTTCCAAATGCTGGCATAATAAATCCTGAAGAGCCTTTTTGCTCACAGCAGACATGATTAATACAGCTGTTAGCTGGTGTGTCTGCTAGAGGAAAAAATTGGCAACCCCCAGGTGGATAAGCAACAGAGGCTGGCAACCCCCACAGTTTTCTCCCCTTTTGAGAAATTAAGACATAATATAAAAATGTTCTTTCTTTCCTCTTCAAATCCATAATGTGACATGACATAAAGAACAGTCACTTCTGCAATGAGTATTTTGGAGAGTGCCTGTTAGAGTGAAGATGCTCTAATGTTCTGCACAGCTGGAGCCCTGTGGGGTCAGGCAGGTCCGAGTGTGACACAAGCACCAGGCAGCACTTCCCATCCACTGCCCACAGCCCCTCCTGCCCTCCTGGCTTGGGGGCCAAGGGATGTCCAGATGTACAATGCCTTTTTTTTCACTCAGCAGCTCTTCCACAAGGTGAGAAGGGAGCTTGTGGGAATGCTCAGGCATGCTGGCCATAAACTCCAGACTATAAATGCATCTTTCCTCATACCCACTTTACCACAGGGAAATCCTGAGCAGGACACAAATATTCTCTCTGACTTTACCCGCTTTCCCTTCTGCTTTTTTTCAACATAATCACATCCACTGATTTCTTCTTGTTTGCAGCTGGAAGCTCAAAACACTATTTATTTTCTGTATGGGTTCCTAATCTGGAAATGGATCTAATTTGCTTTACCAAATTACAAGTGAATTAAGATGAACACATTGTGCTATGTCCGGATCGTGGTGCTTTCATGAAAGAGGAAAAACCACGTTTGTCACTGCTTGATTTCCTTCTTTCCTCAGTATCATTAACTCCATGCTCCCAAAAAATATAAAGCGTCTCTATAAATGATGGTGTTTTTTCTTGGGGCAGAAGTTGAGGAACCAGAGCTGCATCTGTTTCACATCTTCCACCCTTTCAGCCCCTTAAGAATATCCCTGCCCACACCTGCAGTACTCTTCCCTTGCAGTCCCTCCCCTTGCTCTTAGACACATTTTGATTATCTGCAATATTGCATTTGACAGTGTTGCTAAATAGTTCTGAAAATTTTCCTTTTGGCAACTGCTTCTTCACTTTTGAATGGGATTTTTTCCCCTACCTGTAAATCAGCTTTAGGGCCTTGTAAGTCTAAGGAGAGTAAATACCCCACAGCTCCAAATGAAACAAGTATTTTACATTTCCATTTCCTGACCCATCAGGAAGAATTTTGTGCAAAATGCAGGAGAAATGTCAATGATAAAATAACATTGGTTGTGGTTCTTTCTCTGGTTAGAACAGTTGGTGTTATGGAAAACATTCAGCACTATCCAGACTTTGTGGAGGGCAAATACTTTATAGGTATCACTACATTTCAATGACAATTTTACTGACTGACAAATACTACATCAGCTGAGGTTTTTGTTATAATTTCTTACCTTACTGTTTTAAACCTGAAGCATATCTGAAGTATATTTCTTTGCTAGGAAAGTTTGCAGTCTGCATGTGAGATGGATTCCCTATATTGCATTCATAGGTGCAGACATCAACTTTATTTTCCTGCCACCAAACCGCATTTATTCTGAGACGTGGTAAAAGCTGCTCCTTTTCAGAAAAGCTGTTTAAAGCAACTGATTTGCAAGATTATTTTGTAACTGAGAACAATTAAGAACTCTAACAGCTTAACCAGCTGTGATAATTAGCACTCACTAAGCCTGTCTTTGGGGAAATACAGCACACTGTCTTATTTTAGTTCTTCCATAGTAAGGACTGAGAAAATAATGTAAATAACCAAGGTTCTCCTGAGCAGCTCCTTAGGATGGGGAGCCTGGGGCAGAGTCGGGGCTGGGCGTGAGCTGCCACAGTGGTGATTTCTGCCCGCCCAGCTCTCAAGGTGTGTCATTTTGGTAAACACGGGTGATAAACTTAACTTGTCATCACGATGTAAGCAAAACCTGTTGTCAGTTAGGGTGGAAGTGCATGCTACTCCCTTCTTACAGGAAGGGCTATTTTTACTTTAATAAGTCCTGGGCTCCTGCCCAGGCTGCTGGGGCAGTGGTGGTCCAGGGCAGGATGCTGAGGAGGCTGCTGGGGCACAGCCCTGGGCTGTGGCAGCGGGTGGCTCGGCCGGTCCTGCGCCCCGCCAGAGCTGCTGGCAGCAAAGCAAAGAACACCCAGGACGTGGCTTTGCAGACAGCTGATCCAGGTGGGTAGAAAGCCTTTGGTCACTGTTTTGTGCTGCAGCACAGAGGGAAAGGGTATTTACTGGAAAGGGTGAGAAAATGACCCTCATTCTCAGCCGTGGCAGAGTTACTGCAGTGCTTGGTCTCCTGGGGCTACAAATGCTCCTGGGACAGGGAGCACAGCCAGAGCTCTGACCAGCACAGTGCACAGGGGGAAAGCTTTTTCTGTTATATAGCTGTTCTCCTATGGCAGCAAATACCAACTGATACTTCATGCCAGGGAATACGTCAATTAAAACAAATAAATGTTCCTCCTCTTACCCAGCTGCCAGGTCTCCAGAGGAGGATCAGTGCACGTCCCTGCACGTGCAGGGCTGGTGCAAGTGGAGGACTTACACCCCTCTGCTTCCTGCTCTGCTCCTTCCTAGGTTACAGCCACAGCTGTGTGTGCTTGTGCCAGGCAGTGCCCTGGATTATGAGGCAGGGAGCAGGCATGGGCTGCTGCCAGATGAACAAACTTCCTGGTATTGCCACCGTTTCTCTTAGTCTGCACCACGACTTTCTTGGCTGTGCCTTTGCAGACCCCTCACCCTAGGAAAGTTGGGCTGCATGGGCCTGCCTGTGCTCCTGTGAGATGGCTGGGGGTCTCCAGCATGGGACTTTGCTCTTGTCTTCCTTGGGATGGAGCATGTGCTTTTAGCAAGTGTACTGCTTGCTGCAGATTTGATTCTGGCACTTGCTGATGTAGCTCTCCTGGTCTCACTGCACTTTGTGAGAGAAATAGGAGAAGCAGGAGACTAAATTTACCTGGGCCAAGATTTACAACTGTGATTTTTCAGCCACTTACAAGTCCTGGAATACATGAGCAGGTCTAGGGCCAAGGCACTTACTAGAATTTCACCATCTCAACACAGGCAGGAAGAGATGCTCTCCATTCCCTGTTCTGTAGCAGCAGTGATTTCCTTTCAGCTGAGTACCAGCAATGGGCAGGGCATGAGGATGCTGAGACTAGAGACATCTCCAGGTCCATCTCTTCCTACCCATCCTGGTCACAATTGGACATTTCCCAACCCAAGTCCCACATTTGCAAGCACAGGGCATTGTAGTGTGGCTTCTTGGGTGCACCTACCTGGATGCAAGTACTGGCTGATCAGTCTCAGCTGCCTTGCAAAGACCACTTGTACAGCTGTGCACTGCAAAAGGCAGGGTGTGAGCTAGCCATTGCTTACTGTGTTTTTCAGGGTCCCTCTGCCACTGTGCTTGTTGTTGCCTGTTATTGGGCTTGTTTCCATCAAGAGGAGCCAGAGTCCTTTTCTCACTGTGCTGTGGGTGACAGCATGCAAATGGCATCACCATGGTAGCCTGATGGGGTGTAATGTATCATCATTAGAGTGCAGTAATGTGGTACCCAGCTTGCATGAGAACAACTGCCAGTCTCCCACCAGGCTGCATTTTAGCAGACACCATCTCTCCATTAGTGATTTCAGGAGAAGCTGTTGAGGAGTTAGCTACTTGTGCTGCTGGCAGTTTGCTTAACTCACTAGTTGGGCCATTTAAAAGCAAGATGCTCACTGGGTGACATGTTGCTGTGGGCTTGGGGACTTCAGCCCCACATCATCTGCCCTCTTAATCAGGAAGTTTAGAAGAGATTTTTAGTTTAAAACCTACCAAAATTAAAGGGAAGAAAGTCAAATTAAATAAGCTGCAAATGTAACAAAGCACCTCACACCAGCTGCTGAGTCTTTTTGACGTTAGAAAGCACATTTAGCTTCCAGAGAATAGAAAAGTGTAATTTTAAACTTTCAATCCTTTTTCCTCTGTACCAACAGCTCTTTTTCCTTCTTGAAGATTAGTTCATTGTTTTGTACAAAATCTCTTACAGGTAAAGAAGTGTTCAGAAATGAGAGAAGGCCTACAAAGTTTGATAAAAAGGTGCTAGTATGGTCAGGATGCTTCAAAAAGGAGGAGGACATTCCCAGGCACATATCGTAAGTGGACCTATCAGAATGATTCTTTTGGCTGTGAACACACAGATTGACACCCCAGTCTGCATTACCTAGAACTGTGCTCTTGGGGGGGTTAGTGCCTCCCCCATGCTGGTGTCCAAAAATAACTGTAAATAATTGTAATTCTTGTGAGTTTTTGTCATTCCCTGTGAGGTAAACTGGATTTGCTTATTTTAGTTATCATAAATTTCAGACTAAGTTGAAGCGTCTTTTGCAAGACAAGTGGCTTTGAAACTCAGAAGCCACTGTGATAAGATATCATTCAAGCTGGGTTTTTACATGCTTTTCTAGGTTTTATTGATTAGTGGGTTAATAATGCTGCATAAATTTTAATTAGAAGTTGGGGCTACATACAGCTTTGGTGACAGACTTGTGCAATGAGTTCCTCCTGTACGGGCTGTGGTTTCACCTCCTTGTTGAGATATTTTGTTAAAGGATTGTCATTCAGCTTTGGAGTCCTAATGCTTCTGACTTGTGACATCCTGGGTTCTCCTCCAGCTGTCCTTCCCCTTGCAGGTGTGAGTAAATCCATGGCTGGATATAATTTCAGGGATGGCTCACTGCCATGCTGCAGTTTCTTGCAAACATGAATTGTTGGTTATATGCCAGGAGTTACTCATGGAAGGTGGTGGAGATTTTCCAGTGATGGATGGGGCTGTTCAGCTGCTTGGGAAGAAAACTCCTGGATGGTGCAGTTGTATACTCTGACCCAGTCAGCCTCCCACTGCAGGCAGATGCTCGTGGGGCTGGTGCCAACTGCCTGGCAGAGGCTGTGCTGTGGGGGGGGTCCCTGAGGGTGGCATTGCCTGGCTCTGGTGGCATGGACCCAGTGTCTCCTGGTGCTGCACAGCACCCCATGGCCTGCCCTGCAGCACCCAAAAGTCAGCCCTTCGTTATTATAGCGGAAGGACTTTCCTGTTCCTGTCATTTTACAGGCGTTCACTCTCTCACACAATAAAAGAATACAGGAGAGCAGGAGTTTTTAATTCTGTTATTACTGATGACTTTTGACCTAAATCTTTTCCCCACAAGCTAATTTTTACAGTCCTCCTTTAAGCAGCTGCAGCAAGAGAAGGCTGAACCCCGACAGGATTGTAGCTGCAATTGTACATCGATAGGAAGTAGCAGCAAGACTTGAGCATTCATTACCCATCTCCCCATGATCCCATTTCACACATGCTGCTGCAGAATGGAAAGTCTGCTCTGTCCTCCACAGGTCTGAGGTCCTTGACACTGCAAGGAACATTGCCAGGATAAAGGTTTGCTACATCATGATTGCACTGACTGTGCTGGGCTGTGTGACCATGATTATCACAGGCAAAGAAGTGAGTATTGTTTCTGGGGGACTGGTTCACTTAATGCATGGCCTATGTATGTTCTCTGGAACATACACAGGAGCAATGTCTGCACAAGATCTGTATCACCCCTTCTCAAGAGGAGACACTGGCATTGGAAAGCACAACCTTCTGATTAATGTGTTGCTCCTGACCCACGCTGCCATAAACCTGTGCAGTGCAATGCTCTATGTGCCAGTGTCTCAACAGGAGGCTGGGCCAAAGGTAATGGAATAGCTCAGACAGTGTCAATGGAACCTGGATCTGCCTGACATCTGTCAGCCATGAGGCTCCTGCCTGCCTGGCCTGGATGCCACCAAGTCACCAAGAGCTGTGACTCTTCTCCCTATCCCACCCCACTGCTGGGTAACTTGCAAGTCCCAGTGCACCTGTAATCAATTTACAGTGTAATTCTCCTGCTAATCAGAGTTGCAAATGCTGAAAATGTGGTGTAACAAGGAACAGATTAACTTCTATCACTGCAAAATATCAAAAAAGGACAGTGAGGTGTTAAAGGAAGTGGTGCAGATGTGGGGAAATTTAGTGGTGGCAACTGTGTGCACACAATGATTTCCACAAATTGTTTCCAGGCTGTGAAGAAGGATCAGACGCTGCTGAGGGTGAATGCAGAAAAGAAGGCCAAATGGAGGGCTGAAGTGGAGAAAGGTCAGAAGGCAGCTGTCGGGAAGTCACAATGATTAGAAACAGATTTATTTTAACATAAGGAGATAAGGGATTTGCACATGTGGCATATGGACCTGTCTTCGTTTAACTCTTAAGAGCTTTTTCACTGAAACTCTCAGAGCAAAGACTCCACTGCTTAAAAACTGCTCCATGCAAACTGGGAACCCCCTATGGAAACTAACTGCTTTTTGTGGCTTCTGGTCTTTGGCACCAGGCCCAGCTCATATACAAAAATCTCTTTTCAACTGCAAAGTGTGGAAAGGACAAATGCAGGACTACCCAACTCAGGATCAGCTTTTCATGGTGCTGCTGGTGCTCAGGCCTCCTCACAGTCAGGAAGGACATGGCCCTACATCAGGGAGCATCACATTCTGTGCAAGGCCTCCAGGGCAAGCAGCCTTGGCCAAAGTGACCCAGAGCATGGGGAAAAGCAGTCTGAAATATGTTTTGCAAATACAAACCTGTCAGTTATCTCTCTGTCTCAATCATCTTTGAGCCTGCTGCCATCACTGTCCCCTCTCCCTTCCACCAGCACTTCATAGGATGATGTGGCCAGGGGAGAGGACATGAGCATGAAGAGGGTCTGGGAAGATGGAAGAATGTGAAGATGACTTATGTGGGCCAAAAGGGGCTTTGGGCCAGAGGAGATGGTGGTGGTGTGGAGTGGTTCCTGTGGGGCAGCCCAGGAAATCCACGCCTGATGCAGGGAGCCTGGCCTGGAGACATCTCTTGTCCTGTAGCACCTCACTGGTTTTCCCTTTCATCTTCTGCTTCCAATCATTGTCATGAAAGTTGTCTAGCACTTGCTTAGATGTGATTTTAGTCCAGAGTAATTGTTAATACATGTTTGCTAAAACGGAATTCTTTTTAATCATCATAGTTCATTAACTCATAATAAAACAGCTGTCCAATTACATCTAAAACAAACGCATCTCTTCACAGCTTCATTTAGAGTGTCACCAAACTCTCTGGGATGATGCTTAACAGATGGGAGAAATCCTAATGACATATTGAAATTTACATTTTCACAAAGTGACTTAACTTCAAGACAGGCCCCAGTTCATGCCTGTGAGTGCTGATGCTCTGATCCCCCAAGTGTCACGTGTAACCCCTCAAGACCTCTAATGCTGGCTGGTGGAGCTGGATGTGCTGCATGGAATCCCAAGGGACACAACATGGCAAAACCCAGCCAGTCTGACCCCAACTGCTACAGGAGATGATGTAGCCACGCTCAGCCTTGGGGCAATGTCCTGAGCATCGCACTGGCACTTGGCCTTTCCAAGGTTTATTACTTGGAGCAGTCCCACTTTCACTCCAGGGGAGTTTGGAAGCTCCTGCTCAGGTTGCTGCAGTTTATTGTGTCAAAAATCCCGTCCATTTATTGCTGAAGTGTCACTGCACAAACAAGCTGCTGGCAAAGTTGGGCTGAGGCATTGGCAGGTGGGCAGCAGTTGTTGGGCTCTGGGATCGCATCTTCTGTGCCTGTGGTTTTTTGGCAGTTTTTTTCCCTCTGGTGCTTCTTAAGAGTACTTCTCTCCATGCTGCACACCTGTTTAGGGTGAGGGGGATGTTACCTCTGTCACATCTGCAGGCTTGCAGACATTGTTTCTGACTCACAGCCCCATGTAGTACAGTTCACCAAAAGTGATGTCTGGTCCCTTTAGTATTCCTCACAAAGCACATCTCAGGGAAGTGAAATAATGGTCTAGGACAAGTAGAGAGTGAACAAGTCTCTGGTGAGAAGGCACTTTTGCTTCACAGGTAATATGGGCTCTTTCATTTTATATGACCTGGTTTTCTTGGTTAGTGCAATAAACTGCAAGAATTACATCAAAGTTAGTGCTCGTTTGGGGATAAACTAAAAGAGCTTGCTCAGTCTCTTAGATGATTTTTTTTTTAAAATTCTTACATGACTTTCATGTGCCCTTTTTCAGAAGGTGCATGTAACAATTAAAGGAACCATTTTGATGCTTGTAAACAAATCCACATCCATGTTCTGAGCTTCCCTGACTTAAGCAGGAAAGGAGATGACCATAGCAATATCTAAAGAACAAGAAAATTAATTATGACTTGCTCCAGTCTCTGCTCTGCACTCCCCTCTGCCTAAGAAAAAAACCTGCTGCAGTTGTGAGCTATTATCAGATCCTCTTAAACAGCAATGGTCTCTGCCTACAGTGCATAAAGCTGCCACATTACACATAGTCCTTAAGAAAAAATCAGTTCTTCCTCCCTGAGCTACTGGGAAAGCATCTGAGTGACCAGATGACCCAGGTGCTTCTGGGCTCTTATAAAGAGCTATGACTATTATGTAGGGAAAGATCCTTTACCTTTAAAGTGCCTAGATGATTATTCATTTTAATATCATAATACTCCCCCAAAAAATCAATTGGACTGACATGTGGCTTGCACTTGGTTGGTGGTGGGTGGCTGCTGGTGTAGCATAGCCTCAGCTGGAGTCTCCCCTGTATGAACTGGACATGCCTCTCCAACACTGGGACTTATCACTGCTTGTTAAAATCTGTTTCCATCTGTGTCTGCAAAGTCCTTTGACTCTCCTCTTGAAAAGCCTCTAATTAACACAGAGTCCTGAATGTATAATTGGCTGATCCTCAGCACCTTATAGTTGTGAGTTTCTTTATTTCCCCTCCCATGTGAATTGCTTCAGTGTCACACCTGATCCTCCAGGCATTTAAAAAGGGATGGGAGGTGTTATTGGCTAGGAGCTATTCTTCCCTTTTTAATAAGGTGCCTTGTGTTTTGCCAGCCTGGCCCTGAGGAGAGGAGCTGGCTCCTTTCTGAGGCAGGGGATAGAGCTGAGAATGCGCTGGTTTGCTGTGGTGCTCAGAGACACCAAGGGTGAGTCCTTTCAACTCTCACCTCCTCGTTTACTGCTCCGTGCTGGGGGGGGGGAAAGGATTCTTCTTCCCTTGCAGGATTTTTTCTTTTAAATGAATTCTTGTATGGCAGTGGTTAACAATGTACTGGTGGCTGGTGCCACAGAGATTTGCATTACAGTAACAATTACTGGGGAAGCTCTTCTGTAGTAGCTGGAGTTGATCTAATTCTGCTTCCATTAAAACCAGTGCTGCAGTTCCTCCTGGCTGTGGATTAATGTTATCATCCATACTTTTTGAAGTTTCAGTGATTTCCAGAAACTCAGCTTCCCCAGGGAGTTAGGCTGCTGCAGGGTAGAGCTGGGTGCACTGAGCTTTCTTCCTCCAATGTGGTGAGATCAAACTTTTATGGGAAGCTCTGCATGATGAGCCTCCCAGTATACCAGAGGAAAAAAGCTTGAGATCAGTCAGGAGATCTCAGTCCCTTCATTTTACCTCTCGTTCTGACCTTCTCAGGGTCAAAAATAAATCAAGTGACTAGTGACACTTGATTTATTTCCATCTGCTGCGTGCAGGTCTTCTCCAGACTGGCATGTTCCTGCACTTGAGAAGGATTTTTTCCATTTTTTCTTGCGATTCAGAAAGACCTAATTTTAAAGACTACCCTGTTCTTCCAGAGTTTAGTCTCCCACCAAGCTGAGAAACTGCTGCTTGTTTAAGTCTAAATGCACACAGCTTCAGCTTCCAGGCTTGAATATCGTCTTCAACATGGAAACTTTCAACCCAACTCTTCCCTGTGTGTTACCAGTCACCCCTCAGCTGTTGTTTGTGGTTGTATGGCTGCTATGTTTAAAACACCTGGAGTTCCTAACCATTGCCTGGTGGGTATCATTGGCTTACTGGCCAGTTAAGAGATTGACACTATAGCGAATTTATTCCTGAATCAAGTGATTTACTACATTAGTAGCCCCTTCATAAACAATCCAAATGGACTGCTTTTGTTGGTTTTTAGCATAGAATCAATAATCTAGTATTCTTTGCAGAAAGAAGGGATGTAAAAGTTTCCCAGATTTTACTGACTGCCCTGGAAAATTAAGAAGCATGATGGCTATGCATCAGAAACTGGTTCTTCTCTGTCTGCAGCCAAGGCATCAGCACGTGCATGAGCAGCATGGCCAGATATGCCTGCAAATCTGCTTTTATTTCTGGGACTGCCAAGGATCAGTTCAAAACAGCTTCAAGGCTAAAGGTCTCCTCTGGGTGAGATGCAGTGATGGTTTGGATCTGTAAAGGGACCTGCTCCTTCTTACCACAAAGATCTTCCCAGCTTGGAGCAGCCTCCTGATTTCTCCCTTGCTCAGCATCATGGCAGCAAGTTAAGTGGTGGCTGCTGCCACCACTGGCACTGGGATCCTCATGAGCACCATGATTTCAGAGCTGGCTTAAATACCACTGTCCTGCTTGGATTTGGCATGGAGTCATTCTAGCCTAGCAGGAAAGCAAGGCCAGTGTTCAATAATTGGAATTAATTAATGAGCCATTCATTAACGCTTTGAGATAACATTAAAGCAATTTTCCATGGTTAAGTACCTTGATGATTGTTAGTGCTGTGTGATGTACAGCAAAACCTCTGTGACAGTCATATAATGAGTAAGTAGCTCCTGAAGGGCACTGAAAGGACCTGAGCATTTAATTTCTCTGATCTGTAACGGATCCAGACACAACTTCCAGCACTACATTAGTCAAGCTAACTCCACACCTACTCTGTGCATGCAAGAGCTTTTCTACATGGAAACCTAAACCTTACATCTGACTCTTCCTCACTTCACTGCGTGTACCTCAGTGAAGGACCCAAACCTTGAGCTACTTGGGCAGGGACTGCTGTTTGCTGGGTGTGTGACCTCCTCCTCACGCTAGGGAGGAGGTCAATTTGGAGCAGGGTTTCATAGGGAAGAGTTGGGCTCATTCACAGCTTATGTATGTTCTGCAACATGAGCAGATTTATTGGGAACTGCTGGTGAAACTGCACCAGAACATGGAGGGATTTTCACGTTGGTCTGTAATACACATCCCACAGATGACGCATGGTCCTGTGACTTTTTCTAAATGAAATGGGAACCAAAATAGCTGACTGAATTACAATTATTCCTAATGGTTCATTTTTCTCTGTATGCAGAATGCGTGAATTTAAAGACAACTCACATGGAGCTCTATGAATTGCACCTCCTTGCACTGAACTTCTCGTCCCCCACAAGCAATTTTATCAGTCTAAACATTGTCCTGCAACAAATTTCTACTAGCAGGGCTATAATCTGTACCAAGGACATCTACTAAGGCTGTAAAGACATCATTAAAGCAATGGTGTTGCGGGGGGAACGGAACAATCTCCAGAATGGTCCCAAGTTGTTTTAAGAAGCAGAAGAAAAGTGTGAAAGGCAGGCAGTTAAATATCCCAATATTTCAGGACTCTAAGCCCCAGGACAAGCCAATTTTACTTGACAAACAAGCATTAATGCAAAGCAAAAATACAGCTATTGTGTGTTGTTCTTTCCCACTCATTTCTTTTTTTCTTCTCCTCGGAGCCATTGCGCAGGTGGCACAGGGGATGCTGTGGGCTGGGGACTGCTGGGCACCCACTGCTGTGGTGTGAGAGCACGCAGATCCAGTGGGATGCTGTGGGGCTGCAGAGGACTGCACAGTGATACCCTGCAAAAATGGGCAAAGTATCCTATCTATTAACTCCCACAGTGCTGGGGGTTAGGATTTTTCCTTTTGTTTCTTTCTCTCAGGGAATTTTCTCCTATTTGTTGCTGAGACAATAATGACCAGTACTTAAGAGAGACAAAAGATATAGTCAAGGAGAAGGGAGAGAAGCGCAGCTGGTTGACGAGCATTCCCTTGAGAAGGGCAGAGATACCATGAGATTTGGGCTGGGGGGGAGGGGAAAGGGCAGCTCCTCACTCTTTCTCGCTCTTGACATAGGAGGGAAGACAGGCTGTGGTCGCTGTGGGGAAGAATTCACCTGCACTATGGGGCTCCATCTTCTGCCGGNTTCTTTCCCACTCATTTCTTTTTTCTTCTCCTCGGAGCCATTGCGCAGGTGGCACAGGGGATGCTGTGGGCTGGGGACTGCTGGGCACCCACTGCTGTGGTGTGAGAGCACGCAGATCCAGTGGGATGCTGTGGGGCTGCAGAGGACTGCACAGTGATACCCTGCAAAAATGGGCAAAGTATCCTATCTATTAACTCCCACAGTGCTGGGGGTTAGGATTTTTCCTTTTGTTTCTTTCTCTCAGGGAATTTTCTCCTATTTGTTGCTGAGACAATAATGACCAGTACTTAAGAGAGACAAAAGATATAGTCAAGGAGAAGGGAGAGAAG
>VZRH01014904.1:1431329-1525387 GCA_013397555.1 Urocynchramus pylzowi | reverse complement strand
GGCCGGGTTTGTCTCCGCTCGCTGCGGCCGCTGCTGGCGGTGTTGCTGTGCCTTGTTTTACACACACGATACTATCCTGTATCTTCGCCTGAAAGCCCCTTAGTTTCAAGGTTATAATAATCTTGAGGGAAGGGGGTCATGTTTTTTTCCATTCCTATGGAGGTTCCTGCCTTCCTTGGCAGACGCCTGTCTTTTCAAACCGAGACACACAGCCTCTCTGGCATCTCATGATTAGGGTTTGAGGAGTTTTTAATCTAGTTGTCTCTCATTGTCTTTGCTGAATGCACCTGGGAGAGATTTTGAGCTTATTTCAGGTGAAGTCCAGGTGTCTGTGGACTTCCATGAGTGACAGCTGGATGTCTCCTGCTGCTGGGAGGACACAGATGTCCTGTCAATATACAACTCCCCAAAGGCAGCTGATTCCCTTCCAGTGCCCTTTGCTGTGGGCCAGACTCTGACCTGGCAGCCGGGTGTTCTGCAGCAGATGGTGCCATCCTCCCAGAAGCCAGGCTGTGACAGCCCAACTGCTCTGGTGCTCCCAGGGCAGCATCAGCACAGTCACCCCAGGTGAGAGTTACAGTCCCACAACCCAGGACTGCCACCTGCCCTCGGGGTGACAGGGCTGGGCACAGAGCTGGCTGTGGGGGCAGTGGAATGTCACATCCTTCCTCCACCCAACCAACCAGCGCAGGCAGACACTGTGGTTCATCACCCTCCGGACTTCCCACAACACGTGGACTCTGCAGTGGTAATCAGGTGGGACACTGGCCTTCTTTTTGAGAAGTTCTTAATGTACAGTGACTGCCCTAGGGATGCTATACCTTTGGAAGAACTAGGACAGAGTGTTCAGCAGAGCAGCTTGAGCCCAAATATTTTGTTTTGCTTTAATTAGCCAGAGATAAAAAATAATAGCAATGTCTTCCTCAGCAGCTCCCAAAGTGCACCACAAAGGCAGCCAGTGCCATGCCATACCTTTTCAAGGTGGGGAAATCAAACACTTGGGAGCAGCACTGCTCTGAGAGGGCATAAGGGCAAGTGTGGACTGGCATAGGCATCACCCCTTTATGTGCTCTAAAAACAGCTGAGGACTTAGGATAATAAGGTTTAAGGCCTGTGGTTTGGGCTGCTGGGAAAGGGTTCCCCATCACCCAGACACCTGGAGATGCTGCTGAACTCTGCCTAAGACCCTGCTGCAATGGCCAGCCCCTGTAGGGCTCCCCTGGGAGTGTACTAGAAAGGATATCACTAATGAGTACTGATACTGACTGTAGAAAGTGGCTGCATGCAGAAATATTCACAAACCCAGAAGTGAGATAGAGGAAACATCTCAAATGTAGCATAGAAAAGGGATGCTACATTTGACTCCCTCTTCATTTGACTCCCTCTTCCCTGTTAAGAATGTTTTCATCAAGAAGAAAATGTGTTTTGAGTTGCTTTTACACATCAGCCAGGGATCTGAGAATTGAGGCAGCCTCCCTTATGCACTTACCAGTCTTCTCACTGAGGCTGGTTTGGGGTCTGGATACTCTCCCACAGCAGCTGGTGCAAGCTCAGTGCTTCCCTGCTAATGTGCTCCCTTGCTGCTCAGAATGCAGGCATACTTCTATAAACAGCAATAAAGCCGTGTACTTAACCAATAAAACAGGCATGGGAGCTCTGACACCCAGACATCAGAGCTGAGATAATGACTCTCCTGGAATCTAACCTCTGCGTAGGCTGAGCTATTATGATTTCTCACTCCACAGCTATTATCCTCCATTATCCTGCCTGCCATCCCACTGCTCTCTGTAGTGTGTGCTGTGTCATACAGCAGCTCCCAGGCTGTGACCGGTGTCCCCGAGTCCCCAGCACTGATCCCATGCACGTTGTGGGGTTGGGGTAGTGTTGATGCTTGCCAGCTTGTGGTGTTTGCTGAGTGTTGCTGCTCTTCACTCGGGTTTCAGTGAGCACAGGATGGCTGTGTTTGCAGCCAGGCCAACCCGCTTCCCTCAGGGAAGGGCTCAGCACTGTGTGTGCTGTTTGTCACACACATTGTGGGTCCTGACTAACAACATCCTTACACATTTTACCTATGTACTGCATACTGGCTGGGAAGGCGTGCTGCTGACAGGGAAACCCATCTGCCTGATGTCAAATGGTGTGTTTAGATCAGCTGTGTGCTGGTTGTCTGGTACCATAAACCCAGGAGCAGTTTTACAGTGCTGGTCTAACAGAAACATTGGCTTTGTTCTGGAAAGGTGAAGGAGCAGCTAATGGCTTGTGATCTGAGACAAGGGAGCTGGAAACACAAGTTCATGTAAACTCCCCTGCTAAGAAGTGCACATCTCTGCAATTTTGAGCTATGAAGTGTTTGATGTTTCATTTTAGACCAAATGCTGTAAGAAAGAGGAGGATTGTGTGGTATATGGGATGTGGAGGAGGCTGAGGTACTCAATGCCTTCTTGCCTCATGAATAAGTGCTCCAGCCACACTGCCCAAGCCACAGAAGGCAAATGAGCAACTGGAAGAAGGAAGAACCACCCACTGTAGATAAAGTTAAAGAACATCTGAGGAAAACTAAAGGTGCACAAGTCCATGGGACATGAAGAGATGCATCCATCCTGGTGGAACTGGCAGATGGAAGTGGCTAATTTCAAAAGTCATGGCAGTCTTCACTGTAGCAGCCAGCTGTTCCTGGCCTCTGGTTTGGGGTACTGCTCTGAGCTAGCACCTTGCCATAAAATCAGGAATCATGTCCCAGGTTTGTGTCTGATCCATTGCTCTGACACATCTTCATCCACCTGTGCTAACCTGTCAAAAGCTTTGCTCTTAGACAGGTGACATCCCTGAAGAACACCAGCCCTTATTTCAGGTGGGATTTTCTGGTGGACCTGGCTGGGGTGGCCAGCTCAGGGTAAGCTCAGTTCTCCAGTGCACTTGATTTATGCATTTGTCCCCCACATGTCTTGTGAAAGGGGAATGGGGCTCCCAGCTACATTTTAAAATGCAAAACCACATATTGACATCTATGGAAAATTAAGTTTCATGCAATAACCACTTTAGAGATTCTGATTTTAAGTGACTGGAGAATAGTTTTTAACCTAGATGGAATCTAGAGGTAGATTTACATAACAATTGATCTAAAAGCTCCCTACCGCCCATGAAGAGAGCAAAGAAATCTGTTTCTGCTCCATTTTGTGTTTTAACTGCTTCTGACAATGCAGCAATTCATTGTTTCAGTACAATTTGCACATTCCACAATATTCTTCTCCAGAGAAAACTCCTTCATAGCATTTCTGCATGTCTGAAGTCCATCTCAGAGGCTTGAGTGCATTTTAGTAAAAACTTTCTCCTTTGGGTTTCTATATTCAGCTGTTTGTTTAAGATTTAAGTAGTTTCAGAATATACTGTTTAATTTTTTTCCTTCTGGAAAAAAAATGGCAGAAAAAAAAAAAAAGTGGCAGGGAAAAAAGCCATTAAGCCCAGATTAAACTTCATGCGCATGAGCAAAATAGCTTTTATTAATGCCTTTAGCTGTGGTGAGTGAGAACTCCAAGCTGTCAGCTCTAACTCTAGGGAGAGTCCCAATGCTGTGCTCAAACTTTATATTAAAGAATGAGGAACTGCATGTCAACATACCAGTGAAAAGCCCATGAAAATGAGAATACACAATACATAGTTTATCAATATTACGGTTCAGTAAAAAGGTGAAAGCTGTCAAATAGGGAGGAGAAAGTGGGGCCTGAATTTCTATCCAGTCAGGCTTTACAGTCCCTGTTTGACCATATTTTTTCCATCTTTCACCTTTCTAAGTAGGAATCTCAGGATTCAGACAAGTGGATGTTTATTTACCTTTGAACACCAGCAGATATTGCTTTTTCCTGCAGCCTTGTCTGAGTTTTTACTCTGCAGCAGGGCAGAGGCTGCATCTGGCCTGGTTTGACCAGGGACTCAGGAAGACAGCATGCTCACACCTTGCAGAAGCTGCTGCATCCTCTGCCAGAAACCCAGCACTTCTTTATTTTAAAAGTAACTTTCTGGTTGCTATGGTTTCCAGGAAACTCAGGTTTCACATTGCTGTGAGGCTCAAGCAACAGCCCAAGAGGTGAGAGGCTCTCCAGCCGTGTCACGGGGCACATTTGTTTTTGCAGGGAGCTGGGTCCTCTGCCTCAGACATCACAGGACTTCCTTGGCTATAGGGATTTTTCCAAGATCACACCCACCCCATGGGGTTGCAACACGTGGGTACAGACCAGGTCATTTACGCCTTCAGAGAAATAGGATAATTTGATTTAAGGAAGCCTTGCTGTGCCAACATTCTGCCCACAAGTTTCAGCAGGATGTGTAAAACCTACCCTCAGAGCTCAAAGATTTTCCCACTGCTGTGGGTTTAGTGTTATAATCACTTTTTTTTTTTTTCAGCCTGTTTAGCAACTAGGCTGTCAATCAGTATCTCTTGTCTCAAATAGAGGAGTTTGACCTTGGTTTATTTTATACCTGCAGTTGAAATTTTGTAACTGTTAGATACAGATCATCTGTTACATACCCAAGGAGCAGGCAGGTATTATTAGAAATACTCTCACCTATCCATGAGGATTGTGGAAAGCTGCAGTGCACCTAGGTGGGTTTCAGGGGAGGCTGCCAGTCAGGAAATGCCCTTGGAACCACTCCTGCCTTTGCTGATGGCCAATACTGTGCTGATTAATCACTTTTAAAGTTCAGCAGATCCATAATCTTGTCGGGAAATGTTGAGAAAGCAAATTTGCTCTGAACAGAAGGCATGCTCTGAGGGTAGGACATGTTCCTGTTCTAAATAGGTGTTTGCTTGTGCAAAACTGAGTTTGTGTAGGATCCACTAAACACCTCTATTATTCCTTCCCTCCATCTTTTCCCTTTTGATGGAAAAAATCTTTTCAGTTTCTCACTGCTATTCCTGTTCAATGAGTTTTAGAAACGAGGAATGGTTTCTTCCTCCCCTTTCTAGTAAGACACACATGAGAGGAAGACAGAAGAAGACCTTAGGAGGACAGAAGGGCTCTGCACCTCCCTACCTGCGTGCCTTGTCTAATGCACACTGGCCACAGGCACCAGTTTTACAAGGGATTACTGCCCTTCAACTGGAGCCATGTTTTGAGTGCAGGAGTGATGCAAACCAGAGCTGTCGCTGTGATGAAGAACAGATAAAACAGAGAAGAATTTGCCACTTTCTTCTATGAGTAAATGGCAACATTCTAGACCCAGTATCATTAAACTGTTCAGAAAATACAGGAGCTCACAGAAAAAGCTCACTCTCATCCTTCTTTGAGGACTGGAGACACTACAATTACTCTATAGCATCAGCAACTCCATCACCACCAGACTGAGTCTAAGAGGAAAAAATAGTCAGGGAGGCAGGAAAAAAATAATCCACCTCTATTTTTCTTTTCTTACCAAATTAAATGACCTGCACCGGGGAGTTTCTAACACTTCTAAACGGTTGACTGAAGCTCCAATTTATTTCCTGTCAGATTCTCACATGCTCCAGTGTGATGAGGATTGCCCTACAAGCACTGAGCAGCCTCTCCTTGCTCAGAGTCTGTGTCCCTGGTGCACCACACATGCAGCTCCCAACTGCTCAGGCAGTGGGTGCAGTCCTTGTTTAGTTTTGTTGCTGTGGTTTTTAAGTGATCGCTGTGTTTGCAGAGGAAAATTCGGATAGGAATAGAAGTGGCTTTCATGGTGTCAGGGTGAGGCTCCTTGCAGCTTGCATTGTAGCTCTGGCTAGAGGAAAGCCAGCTAGAATGCAGCTTTATTACTGACAAAAGCAATTTCTGGAGGAATAAGTGCTCTTAATAGCTCTATTAATAACTAATTAATAGTTAATGCAAGCAGGTGAGGCTGAGCAAGGAAGAGCAGCCCAAAATGTGAGGTTTGGGAAAGCAGCCTAATGCCAAACTCTGGAGGGCAGCTGTGGTGCTGTAAACCAGCCCTGCTCTGCCAAATGTGATGCTGAGGAACCACACTGGCTGGTGGGACAGGTGGTGTAGGCAACAAGAGATGGGTGTGAAGAGGGAGCTACCTCCCACAATATCCCAGCCACACAGACCTGTTGCTGCTCCTTGGCTAGCTCAGAGCCACGAGATGCCTGTCCCAGAGTCTGGCAGGTAGCCTTTGCCCATCTACCCTCCCATGCTCCACATGGTTTGTGGGTGTTTAAAATGCTCCATGGTGTGACTGAATAATCCCAGCTGTCCTGGACCTCCCATCCCAAAGCTGGATAAAGCTTGTAGAAAGGATAGATCTGTATAGACCCTGCTCCTGCAGCTCCCAGCCTCCATACAAGATTTCTGTACCTCATGGCAGCAGCAAGAGAATGAGCCTGAAAGTCTACATAAGATTTTCAAATGTGTCTGAGCCCTGTATTGTGAAATTTGGCATATGCAGGACTCTCCAAAGGGCTGTGTAGAGGCTGAAGAGCACATATTGGTAAAAACAGCACCCCTCTCCTGCACTGCACTGCTCAGAGGGGAACAGCACTCTGTGGCATGCATAAAATTAGTGACACTGTGTTTTTGTTTCCCCCTTTGATTAGCAAAGCTTGTTGCAAGTGGTGTGTTTAAACAGATATTATGCAGGATGGTGATAACCAGTTTTAAGTCATTATACAAGCAGTTTAATTTGATGTTGCTCCATAAATAATCTAAGTCTATTTGCATGCATATTTTGTTGACAGGAAGATAAAAACCATAATTCCTACAAACAACATAATAATGTTTTATCAGTGGCAAAAATAGAGGAAAAATTTGCCTTTCAAAATGCAGTGGTTCAATCACTAAAAAGTAGAACTTCATCATATCCAGTCATATTAAAAAAAAAAAAAAAAAGTACAGCTCCATCCATAACCTCTATGAAAGTAGAGAAAATACTAAACCATGTAAGCTGGGGACAGTATCTTTTGTTTCCTAGCTGAGAATATTGGCTGTTGTCAGTGTTCTCTGGATCTCATCACTGCATTGTTAACAGAGGGTGCCATGTCCCAGTGCATCACTTAGATACACAAAGTAAATTTTATGGGGTTTGACTGCTCTTTGTAAGGCTATCACATGGTTACAAAAGGAGAAGAGGAAGTTTCATAGTTCAGTCAAGCAACTTTTCAAAATTACTTCTCTGTGTTGTGAGTCCAAATGTAAATCTCCCAGCCTGCTGCTGTGGCTCGCAAAGCTCAGGGGTGGTGTTGCCCCAACACAGTCCCAGCACTGGCCAAGATCTACTGCCAGAGAGTGCCCTGCTAGCACAGAAGGTGGGCAAGGCTCACAGAGAGTGCAAATAAGAACCTGGCTTTTATAGATGACAAGTAATTTTCTTTTTTCCGGAGTTTTTCAGTACCTGGTTTGAAACATCTACATCACACAGCCTCTACAAACTTCATACCTGGTTCTGCTGTTGTGTGAGCAAAGCTTGGCAGATGTAAGCTTGTGCCAAATAGGGTGAAATTAGGCTCTACTGGGAGTCCTATGCATGTATAGAATTGACAAATGTGCAGATCTTTGAAATTGCTGCCTTGTGCAAGTTGCACTCAGACTCAACCTTCCTGGACAGCAGAGTGCACATAAGTGCATCCATTAATTTCAGGTCAAGCAAGAAAAAAAAAAAAAAAAAGTTACTTTTCCTGAATTTTTTTCACAGCACTTGACACAACTGTCTGCTCCAGGTATTCATCCCCCTAGCAACTGCAAGGGCACCTGGGCATCTCCTCAAATCTCTCCCCATGCATAAAGATGAGGTTTTTTGGCTCATACAGTGTTTGCTGCCTTGCAGTGAAGTTTTCTCATCAAATTCCCCCACCAAAGTCTCTCAGTTGGTGCCAAGTGCAGGATCCCCAGGACAGGACATCCTGGCCTGGAGGGGTGGCAGGAAGCACTCATTATCCATGGTTTGTGTGGAGGTGTTTCCAAGCCTGGAACAAAACCTGGGGTGAGGTTTAGCTGTGCCCAGCTGTGCTCACCTCATGCCACCTAACCTGGCCAACACTACAGTGATGAATTCTGTAGAAAAGAACAAATTCATCCTGCAAATCTGCCTGCCAGAATTCAAAAGCTTCATAAAGAAATGGCAGCAAATCAGACTATCTTTTCTCATCAATGGTGAGGAAGAGATGCCATCAACAATCTGATAACTGCTTCTACCTTTTACTTACTAAGAGTTAACTGTTGTTTGGAAAGAGGAAAGACTGTAGTCTTTTTCATATTTTTGCTAACTCAGTTTCTTCTGAATGAAATTATGTTTGCAGCTGGTGCTGACAGTTTGGAAGGAGGACTTTGCTTTTTAGTGTTGGTCCATTAGGCCTGTTTGTTCACTATTTAATACTCCGTAAGACTTTGCTTTAATTTAATCTGCAGACAACTTCATCTGTCTGCAATAAAAAAAAAAAAAAAAAAAAAAAAAAAAAATAAAAAAAAAAAATTCTTTTCCAGAGCCATATTTGCAAAGTCCAAAATGTATTACCATTTTGTTGAGGCACTGGTAGAGAAAGTAATTGTGTGTTTGGAGAACACACTTCATTCATTTTGCAGTGGGTGGTTCTTGATTATCAAAGTTGAGTTCCTTAATAAAAGATGCTGTTGTTGGAAATAAGCTGTAGTTTAGCAAATAGTCCTAATGCAGAAGTTAATTATGCAACCATTTTAGAGGCAGCACTTTCCAGATTTTAGAGCTCAGTTTTGAGGTGATGAGAAAGAGTGGAGTCTCTCATCAGCTCCTAAAAGATAAACCTAAGAGTTATTGTTTTGACTTGGACAGAGCTTCCATTTTGTGCTGTGTTGAACAGATGAAAGTTTGCCCAGTCTTACACAACTTCAGCTTTTTGTTGTTTTCAAAATAAGAAATTTCAAAGAAGAATAGGTTCCTAATGAAGAACAAAAGGAACCAAGAATGAACAGCACAGAAGTTCAACCCAGCTCCAGAGAGATGCCTAAGCAAGGAAGTCAGCAGAGACACCAGGAGGTGAATTTGTAGCCTGCTTGTAGCTTTTGCAAGGAAAGGAACAATCTTAGAAGGGATTTCACACTTTAACTAAGAGTTAATCCAGCTGAAAGTTCATGTCCCAGCCAATTTATTGCCAGTCTTCCATAAGAAAAAGACCCATTTTACTGGCACCTGGTGCCTCTGTGTGGGTAATGCTCAGAGTGAGGTGGCAAGTGGGACTGGCTGGTGGCACTGTGGCTCGTGTGGGAGGCTGCCTTACATTCATTAAATCAGATTTTTCCAAAGAGCAGCACATGCAGCAGCTGGAGCAGACTGGATCAAGAGCATTCTCCCAGACAACAACACTGTCTCTGTGCTTTGCTGAACACATTTGGAACTATTAAGAAAATGCTCTTGGATTCAGGATGGAGAACAGCAAGTAGCTCACTCTGGTTTTACCAGACAGCATGGGATGAAAGACAACTAATAATTTAGCAGCAGAAAAAATGCATTTATTGCACATCAGGACTTAGGCTAAATTTGTCCTGAATCTGAAATTAAATATGAAAAGTAAACAGAAGAGAATAAAACCAGTTCTAGAATGAGGCTCCTACTCCCACAGGCACAAAGATGGAAAATGTGAAGAACTATTCATTGCTGTGCCCATCCACTTGGAAATGTTTCAGTGACCCAGACAGCCCAGGAGGTGTCTAACTGACTCTGCCATTTTAGCAAATGGATAATTGATGGGTTATTTATAAATGACATTCTCATGGTTGGTTGGAGCACCAAGGAGGTCTGTCTGAAGTGATGGCTGGAGGCACTAGAGGGCTCTGGTCCCTCTGCAGAGTTGCTGTGGTAGATAAAGCAGAAGTGCATGTGGCCTCCTGGAGGTGCCTGGGCAGACACATCATGAGGGGTGGCTTCTTGGGCCAGTTTTACTGTTCTGGCAAGAAGAGTTTTTTTCACAGCCAGGACAGAAACCTGTGGAGCACAGACTAGCCAGCTCCTGTGTGCTGACCTCCCTGCCCTGGGGCATCCCCCAGCTGGCAAGGGTTTGCTCTGCTGCACTCTCACTTCCATCACCAGCATTTTTCACTTTCTTTCCTGCTTTTTCAGCTGCTTATAATTTGTCCTTATTTCAGGGCTTTGCTCTGTTATTGCTGTTTCTTTTCTCTGGTACACAAAATTCCCTCTTATTGTTTGTGTTTGCCTTTCTATCTGGAGCATTATTGTGCTTGAAAGGACTGTTGTGAAATCCTGCAGTTTTCATGAATTAAATGAAGCAGTGGGAAAACAAACAGATCCAGGAGTCTCAGAGCATTTGCCTGGCTTACAGCATTACTTGGGCTTTTCAGTTCACTGTGTGCTGGACATGGGGAGAGTCAAGCTCCCTAGGAGAGCAAAGACAGCAAAGGCCACCCCCACATTTCTTTTTGGGGAACTCACATGGGATAAAGTGTGGAAGGCTGCAGGGTATGGATATCAAGGACTTGAGAAGCCTCCAAAACATACAAAGGCAGAAATAAAAGGGAAAGGAAGGGAAGTGAGGTGATGTGAAGTAACACAAGCACAGTATGAGAAGGATTTATCCCACCTTTGAAAATGGCAAATAATGAAATGCAGGGGCATTGCCTCTGTACAGCACTCTTCACCTGAAAACGTAGTCCAGAGAGGCTTTTATGTCCTTTATCCCATCCCAGGATTTTCTGATGATTCTAATAGATGGTCCACATGGCAACTTCCTGAAAACCACAGATTATCAGTGCAAATCAAGTTGGCTCAAATTCTTCATGTCAGATGTAGATTTTTTTATCAGAAAGTAGAATTTCACATCAGAGAGAACCATAGCTTCAAATTTGGCATGCAGACAGGCAAGTAAATGCTTTGCTGAAGGACTAGATCCTGTGAAATAATATTCATCTGCTTTAATTTTCATGCAGCTGGGTTAAGCCTTGCCTCATTATGTTGCCATTAGGTACATTAATATTTTTTGACAAAACTACATTAAAATTGTAGATTGATCTTGGTGTGCTGGAGAGACCATGCTGGCTTTCTAAAGTGCCTGGAAATACTTTGTGTTTTGATGTGAAAGAAGATGAAAGGAGTGAAAGTCTATTAGACAGATTTCCTGTGTGGTACTATGACATTTGGTGTATCATGTTTTCAAAGCAGGATTTGACATGGAACATGGTGTGGTGGAAAGAATCCCTAGTCAGAAAAACTCAGGATACAGTAACAATAAGAAAAAATATACACAAGATGAAAAAAGTGCAAGTTCAAGTGACTAAAAATTTTTAGTGGAAGATCTTTTATTTGTGGAAAGCTCAAAACCTAGAAGCAAAGAGTGTGGATATCATTAATTTCAGCAGCTGTTTGTTCTCCTGCAACCATACAGCTAACATTGAGACTGAAGATCTGTTTCTCTGCAAGAACTGAATACCAGAAATGTTCTGTTGTAATGTTTTATGTTGGGATGCCCTTACTGCCTGGATTTTAGCAAACAGAACAGTAAGCTTCTCCTAGGACAGAGAAGCCTGGGTGCTGGATAGGCCTGGAAATCAGGGGAAGTTCAGCCTTGCAGAAAGCTCAGCTCTGCCTTGTAGTTATGGAGGTAAAAAGCTGAAGTCACATGCAGGAAAGAATTGTTATTTCTGAATGTGTTGTTTTGAAGAGAGGACAGATTAGTTGTAAACTTAACAATTCAACTTTAAAATTTAACTTTCAGTTAGAGAAAGATGAGCTTGAGATCAGCCTGATTGCCACTGTGGGGGATTTGAGACAGGCTCCTTGAATTCTTGACTCTGAGATGTTTTATTCCTGGCTCTGCTGTACAAACAGCAGTGACTGAACTGTGAGAGTACTTGTGAATGGGTTTTAGCTCTCTTGACTTAGCCAAGGGAAGCCAAGAAGGGCTCAGCCTGCATTTGAATTACCATTTCATGGAAAGTGTGCAGCAGCCATTGGGTGGTTTCAGAGGAGATGAGGCTGGTATTCTGTGGGAGTCCTTGGCTGCTCCCTCGCTGTCCTGTGCAGAGCAGCTCTCCCCTCTCATGCTGAGGACATGATTGTACCCTCTCTTCATCTCTGGTTTCACTAATCATCTGGAAGCACTTTGTTAGCTGTTTCTCAGGGATGTAACTAAATATGGATCCAGCCTCTCATCTTCGTGCAGTGACTATAATGATGTCCTTTAAAGTGCAATTTCTCATTGCAAAACCTCCTTGTCTGGTGGAGCCCTTGTCCTCTGCACCAGCTCAGAGCATCATTTGGGGATTGTGAACTCCAGTTCAGGTGTCTTTATCTTATTATTTATCTTATTGTTTACTGAGCACCCCGCTTAGTCTGGGGGGAAAAACCACAAAAGTCTACTTCCTAATGCAATCTTTGCTCTATTTAATCTTTTAAAAATTTACCTGACCAGCTGGGATCAAGGCTAGAATATTTCTAACTTCTCTTTCTCCTACCAAGCAAAATCAAAGCTGCTGATCTTCACAGGGCTGGCTGCTGATTGAAGTACAATCACTCTTCACCTCTGCAACCTGCAGGCCATTCAATTCTGGGCTTCTGCAAGCCAAGACCCAAAGCTGACCACAGGGCAGGATGGAACAGCCTCATGGAGATGAGCACAGGTGGCTTTGTCCCTCTGGCTCCAGCAGATTACTGGGAAAACACAAGCAGGAGCTGATGGACAGAGGGAAGAGCTGTGAGGAATTAATATGAGCCTCAGGTGTGGAGAGAAATGATGGCTTTGTTATTGCTGGGAAGTGGGGGTGAAATGGCAAGTGAGAAACCAGGGTGAAAAGAGAGGGATGTAACAGGAGCCTCTTCCCTCGGGAGGTGGAGGGGCCCAGCTCTTTGTAATGTTATTTGCTGTGTATGAATCACCAGTTAACAGAGGTCCTGTTGGGTTTACCTTTACTTTCAGGGTGAGCTTGAAGCACCCTTGCTTTAGGAAGGAGGACCTTTTCTTGAGGCAGCAGCTGAACTCCCCAGCCCCAAAAGCATGGCCTTTGCTACCTTCTGGCATCCCCTCAGGTGATGGGGACCAGCCTCTGCTGCTGGGCCCCCTTCTCTCCAGCTCTGTGCCATGCAGGGGCTTCTGACTTGAACTCCAGAGCCCTCAGATTCCAGAGGTGAGTGGAGGCTGAGGCTTGGGAAGGCAGTGTCCAGTCTGTGGCAATGCAGAGGGTGTGGTGAGATGGGTGGATTTGTGTAGCAGTGGGGGCTGGCAGGCTCAAAGGGGACACTGCCCAGCTGGCACTGGAGGGCAGCCTCCCCAGAGGAGAATTAGCTCCTATTAGAACTAAGCTTCAACTTAATTATTTTAGCTACACTGGGATAATTTCAATTAGCTCTTCACATCTGATGCTATCTCTCCTGTTCTGCTTAGGCAGCATTTGCCCTGAATATTTTTGCTCTTGTGCTGGAGTTTGCCATGACTAAAAGTCTCACCCATTCTCCAGGTTCTTTGTATTTATGCTCTGAGTCTCGTTGTTTATCACATTGTTCAGGATATTGAAACAAGTTATGGGAAGCAGTTTCCTTCCTGCATCTGTGATGCAGAGGTGCATTTCTCTGCCTTTCTTCTCTCACCAGCATCAAGTCTCAGCTGGATATATCCTCTCAGATGATCAAACTTTCTCAGAGTCCTTTCCCCTTGGTGCTCCTATAACACTGCATATCTGCAGTGTCACATGTGTGATGGAGCTAATGTGCAGGCAAAACCTCTTCATTTGGGGGAAAGAGTGCTTTGAAAATTAGGGAGATGAAGCAAAGAAAATTTCTGTGAGCTTTGGTGAAAGTGACCTGTTCTTCTGGGATAAGATAATTTTAAAACTTTACCCAAAAATATTAACGTGCACTCAGGGTTGTCTCATGGTGCAAGTGATGGGAGAAATCGCCTTCCCTTGAGAAGCTGATAGTGGCAGAAGGGACTTGTGGATGAATTCTCTGTTCAGGAATGGTGCTGCTGATTGCCCAAGCCCTGGTTTGTTAAAATAAAACACAAAATCCCACTATATTTTGTTACCCTTCTCCACATCATTTATGATGAGTGTATGCCCCTGCTTTGTCTTCCTTCTTTTTTTAAATTGATTTCAAATTCTAGGGTGATGCTTGAAGATGTCATTTTTTAAAAAATATTTTAATATGTGTTAGCTGTATAATTACAGGAATGAAGCCATTTTGCTATTTCTGTCTTGCTCCAAGGGGCCAGTTTTCACACAGATAGCTATGACTTATTTATCCCACAGAAGGGTGCTCTGCAGGAGCATCTGTTTGAATTTCATCTAGAACAGCAACTCTGCCCACATTGGGCTGGAGACCTCTGCTCACTTGCAGTTGTCTTTTTGTTGATTTTAGCCTAAGCAATCTCCCAAGTGATTGGAAATGTCAGAGAGATGTGATAGTGTGATCTGAAGGATTGTCTCTGTTCAATATCAAAGCAAACTTGTGGTTGTCTTGTAATAACTAAAACTGTTAGCTCAGCTAATCAATATGTCTCAGTTTAGCTAAGTCTTGCTCAACTTCAGACTTTCTCTTTAATTAAACTTGCTTCAGTGACCTTTTATCCCCTTGCTTGCATCAATAATGCCATCCGTTTGCATATATAAATGTGATAGGAAGGATGCACTCAAGCCAGCTGTATGGAAATCTTGACTGAACAATTTTATGAGGAAATGACATGAAGGTTCATGATGCATTTGCAAGAGAAAGGCAGATACAGCTAGGAGAAACTAGTTCAGTTCCTTCACAGGAACTAGAAGGTCATTGGCAGTGAGTGTCCTGATTCCATGGGATTTCAACAGGTTTGCTCCTTTGTAATGGATCAGGGATTCCACCCCTTAAGTGATGTTCTGGCTGTGCAGGACCCAAGAGCAGGTGTGATTACAGTGGACCAGGTCTGTATCCAAAACCACAGAGCAGTTTCAGTACCACATGGAAGGTGATCTACCTGATCACCAGTCTGCTCTGACATGTCCCTTCTCTTCTGCTGCTTCTGGGAACTGTCCAGATTTACAGACTGGGAATTTACCACTTTAATTCTTTGCTCTTTTTAATTCTGTGTGAAACTGGATCAATCAGGAAACCCTTTGCTCTGACTGTAGCAAATTTACATGCTAAATGCTCCCATAGTCAGAGGCTGAGTAATACAGATGACATTTTGTCTGGCTGTGATTTTCAGCCTCTGTTGGTACAGGCCACCTGAGATCTCTTGGCATCAGGCAGAGACATCCATTTGTCTGTCTCATTTCCTCTACCTAGTAAACACAGGTTAATCTTTCTCAAATGCATGGCTAGAGAATTTCAAAAGGAAATAAGTCTGCTTTGTGGGAGCCAGCACAAAAAACTCAGCCCTGCATGCTGTCCAGTTCAGAGGGTCTTAACAAAGCTGGAGGGGTTTAGGGCAGAGCTAGGGGCTAGCCAGCCCAGTTCTGGATTGTGCCCTCAGCTAGGAGGTAAATTCATCACCCTGTGATTCATCCTGAAATGGGGAAAACAGCTGAACTTTCATATGACAGGAGAGTGGGCAGCTTTGAATTGTTAAAAATCACTGTTGCATAGACAGCACGTGAAGCCAAGTGAATATGCTCACTTCATACACCCCCTGCCAGTCTGTTCCCCAGCCTTGTGCTGCTAAAGGTCACTGGGTGTTTAGCAAAACTTAGAAAAATCTTGCTACACTATGCTTTTCTTTCAAGCTACTCTGCTGTCATTGCAAAGCCCACTTGGGGGAGGCTGCCTAGGAGTTGGTTATAATTTCTCTGTGCCATCTCTCTCCTCGTGGTGCAGGGAAGCACGAGTGGAGCTGTGCATGGATCTGTCTGGCTCTGCTTTATGGGCACAGCTGGGGCTTTAGAAGCCACTTCTGTCCTATGCTGGAGCAAAATGAGAAATACACAGACATTTCTGAGAGCTAGGGAGAGGAGCTGGCCAACTCCAGAATGGCTAAGAGGCTGGTGAGTGGAATGTGAACCCAAAATGAGCAACATCTTTTGACTTCTCTAAAGAAAGATGTTTCTGCTTGGAGTAAAATGAGATGTGGTGCTTCTCTCTTTCTCACTTTCTT
Source organism: Urocynchramus pylzowi (assembly GCA_013397555.1). Taxonomy (NCBI): domain Eukaryota; kingdom Metazoa; phylum Chordata; class Aves; order Passeriformes; family Fringillidae; genus Urocynchramus; species Urocynchramus pylzowi. Next base: position 1,509,393 of record VZRH01014904.1, on the reverse strand, counting down.
CTGCTGCCTGACAGCAACCACCAAGGCCAATGGAGAAGACTCTATTCTAGAGGCTTTATTGCAAAGATGATTTTGCAAAATGTTAATTTTATTGTGTTTTTGATGAAGTGAGAGTGGGAGACATATTGTCTGCAGAAGGCTGTCTTGTTTTGTCTGTACCTGACTTGCCATCCAGGGTGTCCTAGTCCCTCTATTTTAAGATGCTCCTGAATGCTCTATTATATGTTTTTCTGCTGTTTAGAACTCACCTTCTCCATTGAAAGGCATGGCCACCCATGGACTGTGCTCCCCTTTCTGGAGGTTCTTGCTATGAGCTGTGCTAAAGATCTAAGACTGTTTAAAGCTAAGGATAAAACTCAGACTTTCAAAAAAGATTCTGAAGTTATTATCATTATTTATTTCTTATTAGAAGTCCATAAGGCATGTAAGTTAGCATGTAATTAGTAAGTATTAGTACTTACTAATACTAATTACTATTACCAATTAGTTAAGAAGCAATTCGTTAATTGCCCCTTATAAGCAGCAGGGGGTTTGACATTGAGCAGTGACCTGCTAGCATTCCTGCCTTTCCAGAGCATCCTCACCTCTCAAAAAGAGGATTATTTTCCTTTTTGTAGAGTTTGGCAAAATGCTCACCTGTAAGAGTTTAGCAATGCTGCTGATATTTTTGACAGAATAGGAAACCTCAATGTTCCCACCTATAGAAAATAATTTCCAGCAATGGTGGCAGGTGTAAATAGGATGCAGAATTTTTTCCCAGGGTATTTCATGCTGCAGCTCTTTGTGGTTTTTGGGCCATGAAGAATCTGCATTCAGCTAGAAAGAGCACTGCATGCTCCCCTGGGACAGCACAGATTGTGACCATCCCAATTCTTTCTCGGAACAAGCCTCCTTCACCCCACCGTGCCAAGGGCTCACCTCCCACCCAGGCTCTGTGTCAGCAAAGAAACTCAGGGGTACAGGGCTGCTCCCTCCCTGCCAGGCTGAGCAGGCACAGGGGGATCACCACAGGCACTGAGGGTGTGAGCAGAGCTCGGATCAGCCACGGCTGTGCCCCTCTGGGGCTGGGGTTTGACAGCAGCAAGGTCACCCTGTGTTTGCAGCTCTGCACAGAGCAATCTCCTGTGCTGTTGAGGTGAGATGAAATTCAGGGCTGCTCCCTTCTGCCTTCAGCACATTGCAGTAAGCCTGAAGGGTGAAAACCAAATAAAGCAAAGGCAAACAAAACATTTTGCATGAATATTTTTGTAGGCTCTTAGGGGGTGGAGGGTAGCATGTCCCATATCCCTGGATAACGGGGCCCTGAGCAATTACAGTGTGGGCACAATCTGAAAACTGCACTGGGTTAACTCAGCTGGAATATACAACAAAGAAAGATGGGGAGGGTACTCTGAAAGCAAAAGGGAGGCTCATTTTTGGGTTGGTTTTGAGCTGGGCTCCCTCCTGCTGTTATCTTGCCCCCATATATATCTACATACAGGAACTGGTGTTTTGGGGAGACACTGTGAGCCTTTTCCTCAGATTCCTCTGTGATGAAGATGAGGTAGGCAAAACTGAAATCTGCCAGAGTGATTCTGCTGGACCTCCCACGTCTCCTGAACTTGTGCTCAGGTGGGTCTGCAACTGCAGACACAGTATCTGCACAGCTCAGAGCAAAAGCCCTTTTGCCACCAAAGTGAGCAGACTGGGGGCTGTAGCTGTTGTGTGGGAGGAGATGAAATGCAAAACTCCCACACTGGCATGTGGAAAGGCAGGTAATGGCCCTGCTGAACGAGTTGGGTATCGACTGCTGGAAGGAAATGGGCTTCCTGTTTTCATGAAATATCTTCTTTTCTATGTGTGCCAGTTGGGGGCTGGTAAAGCCATGGATTAAATTTAGCAAAATTGTATGCTCTCCTTACCTAGGTCTCTTTTCATTCTCTACCTCCCCTTTCTGACATTAAAATTAAAGCAGAGTAGAATCTTTTATATTACTGAATAGGAAAGCTGCAATTAACTAGTCCATCATGATTACTTTTATACCTGAGATCATTAAAGGTAAGGCAAAGTCACAGCTGTTCCTATGATATGCTGCCATGCTATTGAAAGTATAGATAAATTTTGAACATTTTCCTATGAGACTGTCAGTTTCACTGAAAGTTCCTGCAGCCATAGGCTGCCTTCTAAGTCAGGAGCTTCTATGCTCTCTCTATCCCTAATTGTTCAACACCACATCAGTAGTTTGGTATTTAATTATAGGAGCCTTTTTTGTTTTGTTTTGGATCACAACCTTTTTGCTCTGGATCACCACGAGAATTTATTTGGTGCAATTTAATTTCAAACTTTAAAAAACCCCCTTTGTGTTAACCCTACAGAGTTAAATGCCCTCTGGTTACAAGACAGTCTTGGCATTTCTGTTCAGTAAAGGCTGTTTAGATTTATTAAGTCATGCAAAACTAACAAACAAGATTAAATAGAATAAATGAAAAAAGTCCACTCTGGAAAGCCCTGCTACTCCTACAAATAGTGGGAGAACTCATAGGATGTGTGGTTAATTTTAGAAGATGGCAGTTTTGTCATCTTTATTATGATCCCTGGAGCTCTCCTGTCCGTGTCTTTCAGCTGCTCTCTTAATATTAAAAAAAGCCCACCTCTGAAGAGAATTGGAGTTTCTCTCTTTGGCTCAGGGCAATGTTTTTAGGGCAGCAGGGACAGGACCAGCAAGGGCTCAGCAGTGCACAAAGATGGGCACCACTGAGGTTCTCCGACACAGGCGGCTGCTTCTGCTAATATTGGCCATCAAATGCTAACTAGGTCATAAAAATGTCTGTGAGCTGGCCATAATTAGTCTCCTAATGATCTGCTGTTTCAGTCCCTTCTCCAGTGGCTTCACAAAGGTTGTGTTTATGAACACATGTCAGGGCTAGCAATCATTTTGTTCTGAGTGATGGTAATGGCTGTGGGCTGTGAAACCGTTCTTCCGTTTTTTAGGGGTTATTTTGGTCAAACATTTCCTTGTCATTTGGCATGAAATGATGGTGTGCAGAATGGCTTAGGCTGCACAAAGAAAACTGTGCTGTTCCTCTTGGAGCTAAACAGCAGTAGGATAGTAGTTAGATATATTTTTACAGCTCTTTCTTACCTCGGTTTCCCTGGATTTATAAATCATAGCGTTTGCTTTTGAACACTTGCAGCTAAATAAAACCCAACACAACAGCTTTCCTGTGCTGTGGAAAGCTGTTCTGAGATTTTTGCAACCTGGCTTAAAATTCTCAGCAACCAAAAACCTGAGTGAATGTGGCAGAGACTGCATTTCCTCGGCATAAGGCAGCATGGGAATGTCTAGGGAGTCAAAGGCAAGGAGCTCCTTATTTAGAGAGGCATTGCACATAAATAAATGTTTGCTAAACAAGTCTTTGCCTGGGCATTACCCCTCCTGCCTTCTGGCAGGGGGTGTTGTGTGGTGATGCAGGGGACCACAGGTGATGTGTTGTGCCTGTTTGCATGGCTCCCTGGGTCCTTGGAGCTCCCCCATCCTCCCTTGGAGCCTTGGCCCTGTAGCTGATTCTCCTCGTGGGATTTGCTGTAGCAATGCAGAGCAGCTGCCTGCAGCTCGGCCCCATCTCCCTGCTCCCAAACAGATTTCGTGTTGCCAGAAGGGAAGAAGAGGTCATATGGTGATACCCCTCGTGAGGTTTGCTGTGGAGCTGACTGTCCCTGGACAGAGTGGCCAAACCCCACTGTGGGACAGCCTGAATTTGAACACCTGGGCTCAGCTTTGCAATTTGGGCAGGAGCCCAAGAGGCGGAATTGAAGTTCCCTAACTACTGTTATGAAAGGAGCTGTGCAATTTCACAAAGGGCAACTGAGGACAAAGGCATTGCCCTGCTGTAGATCACTGTTGTACACTGCATTTTGTTGTTTTTGCAAAGTTTTCATTTACACCAAGTGCTTTTCCAGACATAAGGTAGGATGTGACAACTCATCCCTCCACTGCTGTTCCTGCTCCCTGGCTTGGGGCAGCATTGCTCTTGAGCAATTTGAGCCATTCCAGAGGCTGCCCCAAAATCCAGCCTTCTGCCCACAGCATGCTCCTGGGTGCCTGTGCATGGCTCAGCTGTGCTGCTCTCCTGTTGGGAGCTTTGACCAGGCTCTCCTCCTTCCCCCCCTCCTGCCTTGCCTCACAGAGGGAGACTTCTGCAAATTGAAATAGCTGGCGATTGAGTTGGAGTCCAGTGAAAGCACTGGTGTTTTTTCTGCTGACTGCCTGACTCCTGCCTGCTTTGGGCTGCTCCAGGGAACTCTTGGTTTCCACCCTCATTGCATCTTTCTTGGCTTGGCCTGTGCAGGGCTGCTGTAACCACACTTTATGAAGCGTGAGCTTGGTTTAGGCAGGGACCATGTCCCTCTCCTCTGGAGCAAGGAGAGGAAGCTTTTCTGTGACTGCCTATGCAGCCCAGCTGAAATGAGCTCCAGGTGGAGGACAAAGTACCACCTATCCTGCAGAAGAGGGAGAATTTTAAAAAAAACCCAAACTCCTTGGCTCATTGAATTCAGTAGCATTTGTTCTCATGATTGTCTAGATTTGGAGATTGTGTAGATTCCTGAGGGAAAGTAAATTAAACTCTGGGAAAAAAAAAATCCATTCTTTAGAATGGCTCATAAAAATATCTTCTAACAGGAGTGCAGTTTCTGCTTTTGTGTCCTCTGGAGCTAAATGATCAGCCATATTATGTGCTGTGCTTCGTTACCCAAGAACATTGCAGCAACGAGCTGGAATAATGAGTGCAAAGCTTCATTCAGAGAGTAGCTGAGCTCCTCAGAGCTTCAAAAGACCAGGTTTATTAGTGAGAAATATGGAAACATCCTTATTTAAGAAATGTATATCTTCTAGGATGGTTCTGAAAATTACAGCTAAATCAGCTGAGATGTCAGACATGAAAAGAGCCTGTGTGATTCCCACTAATACCCTCTGAACTGTGTCTGTCTTGGCTGCCCTTCCTGGCAGTCAGCATTTCCCAGTTCTCATTTCCAAGCAGCCAGCTTTGGCTTTATGTGGGAGATGTCTCCACTAGCAGTGGGAACAGAAATAACTGTCATTCTAGCAGCAAAAAATGTAAGGAATGTAATCAACTTTGCAAGCTTTAAAATCCTTTCTGGACGGGTGAAATGGTAGTACCCATCAAACTATTCTCATCTCTCTTAGCTTCTCAACATTGTTTTTTTGAGCACCATGTAATCCACAAGAACAAGAACAATATCCATTTCCACTGCACGAGGCTGCCAGGCTGCTCTGATCTCTTGAGCTATTGTGTACAGAAAGATTCAGTTTGCCTTATCTGCTGCGTCTCCTCTGAGCCAAAATATTGGCATCAGTTTTCAAAAAATACATTTTATCTTTGCAGAAATGAATTTAGATGTATCTTTAAATGAATTCTTGTAAGTTATCTTTCATGAAAGTCTTTGAAGCATGTCATGAGCTAACTGGCTTTGTTCCCTTTCTTCAGACAAACTGACATTAAGAAACTTCAGGCTTCACACTGACAGATCTTGTGACATTTGTGCTTTCTCACTGAGCATTGTGGACATAATTTTGTCCCTTCTGGGATTAGTTCTACTGTACCAAATCACTCAAAGATTATCACTTGTACCTTGTGTCCAGTATGACTTCTAATTCCCTGGTTTATAATTCCCACAAAGTACTTGATTAACTTCTGAGGTATTCTGTATAATGTTGTTTTAAGTCCTCAAAGCAATTTAGCAAGCCTTGCTGCCTTCACAGTATTAATGTTCTCTCAATGTTTCATTCTGATGAGAAACCCTAGTATAAATAAATAAGCTCACAACACTGAGTATGCATTTTGATCACACTAATACTGATCTCCCATGCATTAATATGAATGAGCAGGATTAGCATGGCAAAATTTGCAATTTCTCTAAGTGCTGGAAATCTGAATCAGACTAAAGTGTTAAAATTTTGCCTTAGCTTGTTCATCCTTAGAGGATTTTTTCCTAAGTTATAGCCAAGCATATAAATGCAGTCAAAGGCCAAGAGCATGAAATATAATTTAGAAGTTGAAATTTTCATTATATAAGTCAGAGATGTGATAATTTGCTGGCATTTTTTATTCTTATTTTCCTAAAAGGTTGGGTTTGGGGTTGTTGGTGGGAGAAGTTGTTTAGGTTTTGTAATTTTGTTGCTGATGGTGGTTTTGCCTTTTTTTTTTTTTTTTTTCTTTTAATTGAAACTCATATCAGGAGCTGACAGGGTTCTGAGTGTGGGATGCATGTGGATGGTTCAGCCTGGAGATAAAGAGATGGAGCAGAAATTAATTTCCATGTTTACCTCCCTGAAGTGTGGGGCATAAGGAAAGAGCAGCAAGGTTCATCTGGAAGATACAAACTGAAGGGCCATGAGGCACCTTCTCACCTCATTCCTTTTGTGGGTCTATGAATTGAGCAGGTATTTGTGTGCTGTGCAGTGGCTCTAGATGTCCTTCTAGCTTTGTGACCTACAAAGCATCAGGAATGGCAAATTGTCCATGTGCCAAAGGCAGTGGGAAGGAGGATGTGCTGGGTGTTCACAGCCAGCCTGTGGTGGGGACAGGGCACTTGTAGTCTGTGAGCTTCTCCACCCCAGCCTGCAGAAGAGCTCCTGCAAGGACCTGGACTTTCATGGGTGTCTTGCTTTCATGGTTTGTGCATCCATTCAGATTATATTCCTTTCCCAAAAGGAAACATCATCCAAACTTCTGGAAACTGAGGTGACAAATAGTATTTTTTGCTTCTCTTTAAAACATCCTTCTTTAAAACTCCAAGCAGCTGCAGTCTCCTTGCCCAAGCACCTTAATTGCCAACTCTCTGGTGAGCCAAGCTGTCCTCTTTAGGTCACTGCAATGAGGGAACAGCTTTGTCAGAGCATCTTCTCTCCTGGGTGAACACCATGGCATTGACAGCTCAGAAATGGAATGGGCTTTGCCAGTGCAGCTGGGTGTGCATCACTGCACTTCCCACTGCCCTGACACTGATTTACCAGGGCTTTCTCTGGCACTTGGGAGTTCATGCATATGGAGCTGGAAATTGGAAGATACCACAAACTGTATTTGCTCCCAGAACTCTCCTTTGGCTGATTTGCTCCCTTCTCCCTTTGAGCATACATTAACTTTTGTTATCAAATATACATCAAAGCACTGTATGTTGTTACCACCCACAAATACTCTCTATCATTATTAAATAAATGAGATGCAATTGCTGGATGAAGTTAGAGAGAGTTGCCTAGCTGGAGAGAAAGCAGGGGAGAAAGACTAGAAGTCTCTCCTCTTTTTGGGTTTTGGTTACTGTGCTAGGGACAGTGGATAATTAGGACATGGATTTCCTTGACATCCCATCTTAGATAGTGCTGTCAGAAAGCACACATCTCCCTTGGGGTCTGGAGCAGAGGTAGAAACACAGAGGCAGATGCTGGCTCTGCAGCAGGCTGGCTCTCTGCTCCCTGCCCAGGTGACTTTGACCTTTTACTTGATGTTTTTAAGTTGTGATAGTGCTTGTCTGCAGGGCTGGGGCTGATCCTGGAACTGAGGATATGCTGGGGAGCCAGAGCTGTGCCACTTTTCCATGAGGGAGCAGAGTGTAGGGCATTTTAAATTACTGTCAGGGATACTGACTGTGTATCTTGTGTGGATGCCTGCTGCCTCAGCAAGGGGCTGCAGATGCCTTAAATCAATATATTATGATTTCAGCCCGACTGTGTCATTTTGACTTCCCACATGTTTCTGCAGAACCAATTATATGCATGTATATATGAATAAACTCAACTCCCTAGGCTGTTGCTGGGAGCTTAAGCTGCTTGGAAATCCTATTTTCAGAAAGAAACAACACCGGAACAAGAAAATTCAGATGCTGAGATCTGTTCTGGTGCTTCCGAGGACCAGGAGTGTTGGTTCCTACAGAAGCAGTTTTGGGAGGCTCTAGGGTGACACTGTTTATGCAGACCTACTAAACAAGTTTCTCCCTCACTGATTTTCTCCAGTGCAGGAACTGCTGCAGGCTTCTTTCCTGCTCTTGGAAGAATCAGCTGCTGAGAATGGCTGCATCTCCAAGCCCTGTTGCTTGCTCAGGAGAAGGCTGAAAGAGGCCTGTGAAGAGGAGGAGGGTGCACTTGGGACATCTTGTCTTTCTGCCTTTCTGACAGTCTGTGTTGGTGCATTTGGGTTTTGCAGCAGCTCCCCTGGGTTCCAGGACTGCAGGGAGGGAACAAGTGCTGCAATCTCTTAGCAAAGTTACTCTGGATGCTGTGTAACTCTCCATAGAGAAGGGAAATGCTTACAGGTGCCATTAAAGTGCTGAAGGTACCAAGTGTTTGTGATGTTGACTTCCTGTGATGTTATGGTTTGACACTGGCCAAATGCCAGGCACCCATGAAAACTGACTGCTCACCTTCTCCTGCTACAGCTGGGCAGAAGAGAGGGGGAAAAATTAACAAAGGGTCATGAGTTGACATAAGGACGGGGAGAAAACACTCTAACGGCAAAACAGGTTCAAATTTAAAGGTATAGGGTAAATTTATTATTAACAGAGTCAGAGGAGGATAATGAGAAGCAAAATAAGCCTTTAAAACACCTTCCCCCCACCATCAGCCCCTCCCTGTTCCCAGGAGCACCTCGCCATCCTTGGAAAAAAAATGCATGTGTGCTGTTTTGATTTTCTTCATAAATTTGTCATCACAGAGGCATTCCCAACCTCTCTAATTGGGCCAGCAGCATGTCCATCTTCAGAGCCACCAGGGCTTGGGTCTGTCAGACATGGTGGAAGCTTCTAGCAGCTCCTCACAGAAGCCACTTCTGTGCAACCCCTGCTACCAAAAAACCACATCAAACATGCCAGATCAACACACGTGATTTTGTAAGAAATCCTTTGTGCTATTCCAGCAGGCAGTGAAATACCAGGCTCCTCACCACAGAGCAGCCCTGCTGCACCCAGGATGGCAGCCAGGTGCTGCCTGCTGAAAGGAACCTCTGTGTTTGAAGGTTCCCTGGCAACCAAGGTGGCATATCTGGTCCTCTTTCCTTTTAATATTAATTTAGCTTTGTATTAAAAGGTAAATGCACAATGTGAAGCGTTAATGGGTTAGTCAGTGGGATTTATTTGCTTGCAATAGTGGCAGGGAGCTCAGTCTGCAGGCACAGTGAGGTTTTTCCAGTTTCTTTCATGATGGTCAGAATTAAGCCCTGCATTTCTCTGGCATTTGGGGACTGGGGACCTCCCCAGCACTGGTTGAGTTAGAAGGTGGTTTTGTGCTTACAGCCCAAGCAGTGAGAAGTCAGGCATCTGTAAAGATTTTGGAGGGATGGAGGTACAGCAAATATCCTGCATTGCCTCTGGGCTGACCTTTGCAATCCATGACTTTGGCAGAAATCCCATGGGACAAAATTCTCATTTTTTCAGTGAAGAATAACCCTACTGCAGAGAAGGTAATGCTGACCCTGTGCCTCCACCCCTCTTTCACTCTCTGCTGACTCAGTCACACCAGACTGTCTCCACATTTCCAGCTAAAGGGTGTGAAGAGCAAATTTACAGCTGCTGTGGGGACAAGCCAAGGCTGCAGCAGTGCAGATTTACCAGTCAGGCTGGCAGGGCTGTTCCCAAACCCTTGGGTCTGTTAGAAGAGTCTCTCCACATCCTCAGGAGGATCCATAATCATGAAAAAGACCAGCTTCTCAGTGCACTGCTGTCTCTGAGTTATGCAGCTTGTTCCTCCTCTCCCCTTGTCAGGACAACCACAACCTCAGCTGCTTGTTATGGGGAGCATGTGTGTGACCACACAACCAGGAAAAGGCAATTTGGGATGCTGCTATTCAGACAGCACTGTGTGAACTCAGGAAATTGGACCATGGGGTGAGAAAGCAAAGCTCCTGCTCAGTGGGAAGCAATGGGGAATATGGCTTAAGGAAAGAGGGAAAACAGGTAAAGAGCCTGTTATTTCCTGGCACTGAATTCCTGCTGAAGAAGCAGAGCTGAAGGCATGCAAAGTGGTCACAACCAGGTGCAAAAGCTTTCCAGTTCTTTGCTTTTCTGGAAACTGCCTAATTCACTAATGACATGAGGGCAGGGGAAAACACTCTGCCTTCCCCAAAGCTGAGATGGGTTTTGTGATATCTGATCGTCATTTTCAACTGCTCTAAATATTAGTGATATTTGGAGGTAAAATGGTAACATTTTTCAATAGAGGGTTTTTAGACAGCAAACTGTAAAAAATAGCATATTCTTAACTTGGGACTAATACGAATTGACAGATAAAATTTGCCAAACCCTGGAATTTATGAGCACTGCTAAAACACATACAAGCTGGAAGCACCCTTGAGAATTGCAATTATGCTGTCACCCTCCCCTTCTTGGAAGGGCTGTGTGTGCCTGGGTATTGACAGCAGTTCAGTAGAGGAAGAAATTGCCATTTTGATGCTACACTGACATCTGAGGAAGAAGTGAAACAGGGTGCTGAAGGTGCCCAGAGCAAGGAAAGCAGGAGAAATGCAAAGTGTGCTGGGCTACATGTGCTGGTGTCTGTAGGTGCTTTGCTGTACTTTTCCCTCCTAATGAAGGCTGTTGTTGGTTTGCTTCAGGCTGGGATTGAGGGATTGTGTTATATGAAGAGGAGAGTGAATTTCTCTGGACTATAGCATCTGATGTGAGTGGAGAATATGCAAGGTCACGCAGGGACACTGCGGCAGAAACCAGGATAAAGCTGTGGTCTCCTCAATCCCAGCACTTCTCCCAACAGCAAGGAATGTGGGGGGAAAAGGGCACAGAGATTTTCAAGTCAATTGAAATTATCGAGCTGCTTATGCACTGGGCTTCATAGCATGAAGGGTTTCTACACCCCCAGTAGAACCAGTGTGAAGTTCAAAGGAGCAGCAGCCTGGGCCATCTCCCTTTTTTACTGTGCTTAACAGCAGTAAAAACCTCACAGCAAGAAAAGGGATTTGCATGATGAAACCTTAAACAGCTCCAATTCTTCACCTGGAGGGATGCACTGGGTTGTAATGAGATCTAAGTTTAAAAAAATACAGTTTATACTTAAGTTTAATTTTAATTAAAATGTGCTTTTCAGATTTCTACTGATAACTCTCAGGTGCATTATGAAACACTGGAAAGGGCACTCATTTTGAGCACTTTTATATTTTCAATCATGCTGGCAAATTCTCCCAAGTTGTTATTGAATGGGTTCATAAAAGCAGCCACCTACACAAACTTGGGATCTAAATCTCATCTGCTGGAGAGACTGGAAAAAATATTCCTGATCTGAATGGGAACAGCATTGGGCAGGTAGAGGGACTGCTGCTCTGGGAAGTACATTGCTCAATGCCTGCTCACAGGTAATGATTTTCTCCCAGGGCTTTTTGGATTATGAACTCATTCAATGTATGTGATCCTGGCAAGAATTTTAGCCTGAATATGGTCACCCAAAAGTGATTTTGCTATGTCTCCTGCAGGCTTTCAGAGGTGCATTTTAGAGGTATAAATTTATTGGCTGTGATCTGTACAAACTGCATCAGCTCTGGTGGGAAGGTTTGCCAGCAGAGCAATCCCAGCAAGCTGCCTGTGGTGGTGGCTGGCAGAGGTAGTAAGCAGATGAGGAAAAGCACAGGGAGCAGTTCAGGATGGACTCATTTTCCTCCACTACTTATAAATTAATGCCAACATCCCGTGAGGATCTCACACGGTTTCAATTCATGAACTCACATGGCATTAACCACAGGCCTTTCACCATGTCACCCATGCATATCACAGGAAGAACAACAGCCCTCTTAATCAGCCTTTATTCCACAGGAACCCAGAGCCTGCCTGTTCAAGACAGTGGATATATTCTTCTTCTGTTTTCAACACTGCAATTAGATTATTGGAAGGCCTATAGGAGACAGTTCTCCTGTGGAGAAGCAGATATTTATTCTCAGAGAAGCTGTCCCCAATCGTCTTAAGTAACTGGCAAAAATAACCTACTCAGTTACTCTCTCATCATTGCACTTCAGGAAGATTTCATTAATCTGTAATGTCAGGCTCTAAACATAACACAATTATCAAGACAGAAATAATGTCCTATTTCAAATAATGTCCATTACACTTCTGAATGTAAAATCTAAAGGTGCTGAGAGATAAGGAACACGTGGCAATTATGTAGTGAATCTCTGCTACTGGAAAGATTTTCTTGCTGGATTTGGGAGAGGAAATGTTTGTTTAGCTCCTTTGATCTGCAGATGCTGAGCTGTCTTCAAGCAGGAACAGCCATTCCTAGTTGCTTTAGAATTTCAGAAAGTATTTGATCCAGAAAGGTACTAGAGATAATTCTCTGTGTTTCAAAGGGTAGATAATGCATCACATGCAGTAGAAGACACCACTGCTGTTCCCTGAAGGATTAGACAAGGCTATCAGGACATCATCGAGGAATTTGAGAACAGGCATTGAAACATGTTTGTGCTGTCACTTTTGAGGAATATTTGATGAAGCTTGTTTGATTTGATTGTTTCACTACTGTGTGAGCTCGTTTTATCTGATTGTGGTATTGGCCACTTTCTCATTGTATTGAATTTTAATGGTCCCAAGATTAATTAGATGTGCATAAAGAACAGCTGCAAGAGATGTGAACCTTTTGTTCTGGATTTTTTTTCTACTGCTTTGAGAAGAAAGAGATGAGAGATAACTGAGTGCAATCAAAGTGCAGTCATGCTCTTGATTAACAACAAAATTAGTTAAAAATCTGAAAGTTTTGCAGGGAATATCTGCACTTGATATTAGGGCTCTGAATTGACTAGAGAGAAAGACCATGTTTGGATTTTTCTTTATTATTTATAAACATGATTAAATGTTTTAATAACAAAATTTGTCTTTTTTTTTTTTTTCTTTCAATAGGAAAATCAGTTAATAATAAATAAACAGACAAATGAGGAAAGTATGTTGGTTTTACTGCTGTTACATTAATCCCAAAAGGGAAAGTTTGGTCCCCACTCACAACGATTTTGCAGCTGGATTTGCTCTAGTTCTCTTAACGTGCACGGAGTTCAATGTATGTGCAGCCAGTTTGATGTTTCATGGAGATGCAGACTGAAAAGGGCTTTTTTTTTTTAATCTAGGGATCAGGTCCTTCTCTTAAAAAAAATCAGCTTAGGTGGATACTTTCAACAGGAGCACATAGAGGAGGTGTAGTGCAGGCTGGAGAATACAGACCTGGGGTGGAAGTGGCTGGGGATGTAAATGTAAGGGAGGCTGTTGTCATTTTAACTAAAGGTTAAAATGCATACCTTGTCTTATTTTTTACAAAAAGCCTATTGTTTTTCTTATTTAGCTGTTAAAATAATGAAAGAAATCTCCCAGGCTAAAACTGGTAAGAAAATAATGAGATTTTAATGAAGATTTTTCTGATAGGTCCTCTGTTTTAATGAAAACTTTATTAACAATTAACATTTGAAAATACCTGTTTTCACTCTGAGTGAAAATTATGTCTAACATTATGTATAAAAAATGAAACAACAAAAGAAAAAGAACATTTTAATGGCTATTATTTGTGAATACTCTGTTTACTTGCCAAAGCTAACACAGGATAGAGAACTGTAAGTGCTCATCTCTTACTTACAATTTACGTAATTCTATGCTTTTACTTTCAGCTTTAAACAGCATAACCTTAAAAAAATTCTTCAAGCCTGTGGGATGGCACAAACATGATAGCAATGAATCTTTATGAGCTCACAAAATATGTGTTTGCTGTTCTAGAACTTTATGCTTCCACATTTAAGTGTCTGCATTCCAAAATACATCCTGTATAAAACTCTGAATTTCGTTGGTCCATCTGCAAGTTTGCAACGCTTTCCTTACAACCACCTGTCAGTTTTAACTTCTCAAATTTCACTTAGCAGCACTGCTGAGAATCATAAGAAATAGTAGACTAGAAAGTTAGCAAACTTATTTTGTCGTGCAAGGGAAACTATTATTTTCAACATCTGGAGAAAATCTGTCTTGGCTATAATTACTGCCTCAAAAATTTTGATAGTTTTTTTTTGGTTTTTTTTTTTTTTTTTTTTTTGATAGTTTTTTTTAAAATGAAAAAGAAGGTTGATTTGTTGTTGTTGTTGCTCCATACATTTTCAGTGCCCATAAATCCCAAGGGGTTTCTTGGGGGACAGATCCATCCTTTTCCAGGAGAGACTTGGGAGGACAGGAGCAAGGATTTGGGCTCAGGAAAACCACACCAGTTTGATTCTGCTCTGGTGTTGTTGATACTTTGTTTTGGAGTTTTTTCTCTACCCAGTGTGCTGAAGCACAACACAGAGGGCTTGTCCTATTCATGCTGCAAGTCTGATAATTAGAAATTAGGTGTGCTCACAGAGACTTCTTGGTGGTCTCATAAAAATTCCTTTTAACTCTGAACAGCCCCACAGTATGCAGAAATCCTTCAGTGAACCATCTGCTCAGGGCTTGTGGACATCTGCAAGTTACCTTTCTGTGACAAGGGTATCTGTGAGCTGAGTGTCTGCAGCATCCCTAACTAGCTGAAACATTTCAAAGCCGACTATTGGTGAGAATGCAAAAGGCATTCTTGCACAAAATGAATGTGTGCTATGAAATAAATTACTGGGACATACTTGCAACTATTTACCTTCTGTTAAGCTTGTTGCTACTGAATTAATTTTGGAAACATGGTAATTTCATTCTGCTAAAACTAATGTATGCATGGGATGTGTTTTTAGAGCTTTAAATCATCTGGGAACACTTACTTTTCTTAATTTATCACCTGCTTTCTAAAAATTTTAATTTGTAGTTTTTCTACTATGCAATCAAAACCTTATTATTGAAGAGGCTGTCACTCAAAACTTCCTCCTTCTCTCCTGTGATGTGCAAAATGAATTCTCTGTCAAATGTGCTTGTGTAATTCACTGGGACCAATTCTGTTCCGGATCTGATCCTGCTTTCACAGCTGTAAAGCCTGAGATGCTCCTCTGAATATTCACTGCAAATTATCTGATCAGCTGTTAGCCAGCCTCCTGTTAGCAAAACCAGAATGTAACAACTGTTGGGTGGATTTCCAGTTGGCTGCTAAATAGACTCCTTTAAAATTGTTGTCCTTAAAAGGCATAGTCATGTAATGCAGGAGCAGAGCTGAGATGAGGATGCCCTGTCTGTAAGGCACTGAAAGGCCCCTGTTACACTTCCCTTTCATCAGGCAGAGAGAACAGATCATTTGAGCTCTGTAATCTGTTGCTGCTGATGGCTGACCTAATTTCTGAGTGCAGAAATGGCTTAGTAGCAATCCCATCTCTTTGATAAAGGAGGTGAATAGAAGTGGTGTGTTGTTGAATGGCCTCTGCCAAGAAGGTCAGCAAGTTCTTAAGGGAAAATGTTTGATAGATGCTACTAAATGCATAGGGCTTCTGCCTATTGCTTATTGACAGATTCTAAAATGAAATTATTTTCTCTCAAGCTTGAAGGTCATTTCCAATACGTGTCTTGGCACTAAACTCAGGATCACTTCAAATTAAATGCCAAGAGTGGAATCAAAAATCTTGAAAATCTTCATATGCTGCAATTACAAAAAACAGACCAATGAAAGGAGCACATTGAACGAGAGTCACAAATGTCAGAATACAACTTCAGGACATATCCACATCCATGACTAAGACTTTACTCTGTGCATACTCATATTGCACAGCTGATAGACAGAGAGGCAAATTGAACCTCACTGACATCCTTTATCTATTTAAAATAATTGCTTCCAATACATTGCAGGGGAAAGCAAAGTGGATGTATAATTATACATATCCCTTGGTGGAAAGTCAGTCTATAGGCTTGGATGTCTCTTTATTTTTAACATCCCCAATGCCATCTGGAGGTTATTCTAACCCCCAAAAGTAAGAAAGCTCTAAAACAGCTTCAACAGGGCTGGGCCCTGAGGTTCAATTATCATGCCTGGTGTCATGTCATAACTCATTAATTTTCAGAAATATAAATTTTTAATGTAATACAGCAGGCATAAATATTTTTGCCTTTTGATGGGGGGAGGGATTAGAACACAATGGGAGCAGAGCTCTACTTGGAGTGGCCTTTTTGGACACGTGGCTAAGATGCCTGCTCATTAAGGGAGCAGCCAACTGCTGGCCATGGCTGATTGCATTGCCTTGTGTCTCTGGGAGGTATTTTTCTCTGATTCTACAAGCTGTAAAAATAACCCCAGTGAGTCTGGTTCAGACTTCCTGCTGCATTTGCACATTCCATTAGCGAAATAAGAAATTTGCTGTTACAGTGCAGAAGGTAAAACAGGGTGATGCTTTTTGCTGTAGTGTATGTGTGTACACTTCTAGAGCATGCCCCACAAAATTACCAGTGGCTTTCTCTCTGTGTCTGTTCTACTGAACATCCTCTTGCTATCCATTTCAATGAAACTGCAATATGCTAAATTTAATCTTATTGTGTTGGATTTGGGAAGCCCCAAGAGACATTTGGAGATTGCCTGTTTCTTGACTCTGTCCCTGATACCTCCACGAAGATGTAGTCTCCTTTCCCCCTGCTTCTGCAGCTCCCTGTAGATGCTCAGTGCAGTAATGGGCATGGGACAGATGGCCTGAGGGACAGGGTCAGTCCAGTTCTTGTCACCCAGGGGTCTGTCCTCAGCCTTCCTGCCCCATGTGCCTCTTGGATGGTGTTTCTAGCAAAGAGCCTTTAGAGCTGCAGCATTCATGGGTCAGCTCACCTTCCTTTCCAATGAGACTGGTGACTTGGAAAGCCCTTATCAAGAGTGATAATGCATTCTGGAAGATGGACGGAGAGATTCTTGCTATGCATAATGCATGTTTCCCCCCAAGGACAAAGCCTAAAGTAATTCTAGTAGGATGCCAATGATAGAGATGCAATAGAAATTCCCACCTTGAACTCAGATCCACAGGGTTTAGCAGCTGGAGACTCTTGGAAGAGGGAAGGCTGGAATTTCCTGGTGGATGTTAGGCTGAGGGTTGCCAGGATGGGGTTTTGGGGCAAGATGGCTGTAGTGCAGTGCCTCAGCTGGCTGTGTGACTGGATTCAACCCTCTTGGGACCTGCAACCTTCTGTGGTGCTGTTCAGTGGCTGTATCCAAGCTCTGATTTACCAAAACCTACCTGCCTCTTATAGGCAGACTTTGGAAAAGGGTCCCTCCAAGCAAAGACTGTCAGTGTAGGTCTTTATGTGTACAAATACATTCAGGACTATTTCCAACCATATAGAACAGCTTTTAATTTGTCCCCACTGTGTGATATGTGGCACTTAGAGACATGGTAGAGGTACTTGGCAGTGTTATGTTCTTGGTTGGAGTTGATAATCTTAAAAGTCTTTTCCACCAATCTAAATGATTTCATGTTTCTATATAGAAAACAAAGGACTCCAAGTACCCTTATTTTCTTGGTATGATAATTGTCTAGAACAGATTTCCACCACCCTGAAAAACCTAGATCATCTTCTCTGGGTAACATTTATTGAGCTGTCACTAGAAACAGAAGATTTTTTTTTCTGTTAGGTGTAACACCTTTAATCTCCCTCTGTGTGGCAGTTTTTGGACTGGAGCAGATACATTTGTACTGCTGGACTGCTGAAAAACCTTTGGCTGCAGCACTTCTGAGCATGTGAGATTTGCACAAAACACATTAACTGTGGTGCATGTAACAGGATGGCAGATGGTCAGCACAGTCTCTGGCATTTTTCTGGGCTGGAAACCCTGCCTAGAATGGGTACTTGTGCTGGTGATGCAATGGAGGAATGGTGCAGCAACCATGGCATTGCAGGGTTCTGACAGCAGGGCTGGGAAAACAGCATTTCTGGATTATATCAGCACAAATTTCTACAGAAACAGGTCTTCTTTGGGTCTGTGTTAGATAACTACAAAACCACAAAGTGTTTAGCAGGTACTTCTCATTTCCCTGAGCTGGGATCAGAACTGATGCTGGCTGTGACCCTTTGTTTGCCTTGCTCTGGGTCGTTGCTTCTTCAGAGTCCCTCATCTTCCTCCCCTGTCCCTGGCTGAGCAGCCTCTCTGCTGTTGGGGGGTTCTGGCAAAGGGGGCTCTGCTTCTGTTCCCTGGGTATATCTGTCCAAACCCTGGGACCCCTCCCAGGACCATATCTGTTAAATGTGGCACAGAAGATTTTCAGCATCAGCAAAGAAGGAAAGGGAAGAGGTGAGCTGTGAAGGGACAATCATAACCAGACAGCTGTAAAAACTTCCTAGTGAGCAATGCAATACTTGAGTAGTCTGAGGAGGTGGTTAAGGACAGATGAGACATCTCACAGGCAGAGGTTCAGCTATTCCTGCCCTAGGCAAGAAAATGTATGAGCTGGACCTGCGAGGTGCCTCCCAGCCCTGTTTCCCCTGCTCCTGTAGGTCTGTCCTTGAGGCTGACATGGCCCTGCTGGTGTTCCCAGGTGGTCTGAGGCTGACATGGCCCTGCTGGTGTTCCCAGGTGGTCTGATGGCTCTGAGCCCTCAGGGGCCCCTCACTCTGCTGAGCAGGAGAGCACTTGGGAGCTGCATGGCACGCTCAGCCCAAGGGCTCAGCCCAAGGGTCAGGGATGCCTTACAAGAGTTAGCCAGGAGGAAATTTCCATACAACAAACATGCCCAGGACTGAGCAGCCTGGTGGCCCTGTGTCCCTCAGCACAGGATGAAAAGCTGTCCTTGCAGTGCTTGTGCAGCAGGGTGAGGGGCTCAGAGCACAGGGGGCTCCCAGCTCCCTGAAAGACAGTGTTTGAGGATGGCAGGTGGGGTGGCATTTTTCTCATCCCACACCCAGAGAGCACTTTGTGGGGCAAGAAGAGCACAATGAGATGCAGCACCTTTTTCAGAAAACCTGCAGGAGCCACAAACTGGCTGCTTTTCTTTGTGTCCTGTCACCAGGATGAACAACTCACTCAGGTGTCAGCTTTTGTCCCCAGAGTGGCTTGCCAGCCTGTGAAGGGAATTGCTGATTTACTCCCACACAAGAATATGAGTTTCTGTGCCACAAAGTGTTAATAAGCACTAATTAGCCCAGTTCATGTGCAGTGACTTTAGTCAGACACCAAGGCCCATTCCCTTTGTGCTTTATAAATCCTCCTCATGTCACCAGGACTCCTGGTCAGGGCTCTTGTCATCCTGGCACAGCCCCACAGAAATGGAGAGTCCCTCCAAGCTCTGCCATGGTTGCCTGCCATGTGGAGTCAGTAATTCCCCTTGTATCACCCCAGGTTAGAAAGGCTTTTTGCTTGTCTTCATAACTTCTATTGCAATAGGAATACACACATTGACTGTCCTTACCATGGTGGAAGGAGAAGTTGTATTGGGTTGTTGAGAAATGCTGCACACATGGTTGGGTTGTAATGAGAGAAAACTGCTCTTTCCAGGCTGCTTGGATCCCAGACTTTGGTTCATCATTGCTGTGCTGGAGAAAAGGCTTGTGTGCAATCTGACATCTGGCTACAGGTAGTTTCCAAACAGATCTGTGGCTTGGGTCAGGAAAGTTCTTTGGTTCTTTGCTCTTTTTCTGATATCTATTTTTGTGGACTTTAGGGTGCAGATGTATTATTTTTTCTTTATTTTTTTTTTTTTTCCCCTTGGTCATCAGTGTTGCCAGAAGTAAAATAGTTTTTGATGAAAACACTGATTTGAGGCAGGCATGCTAAGACCAATGTCAGGCTGCTGCTGGCACCTAGATTCAATTTTACCTTCTATGAAATACAGATTTCATAAAATGCTCCATGACTTCTCTGAGCTGTTTCAATTATCTTAAATCAGTTTTGAAAAAATATTTCATCATCTTCAGTCAGTCAATTTTCTTGACTGTTTGACCCTTAAATTCAATCTGTTGTATCCAAATTAGCTGGCACAGAACAAAAATACAATACTGGCAAATTAGCTGCCTTATAGAAGCAGTGGGCAAAATTCCTGCTTGCAGTACAAATCTGGAGCAAATTTAGTGGCTTTATGCCAGATCTGAACTGAAAGCAAAAGGGGGCTGTTTATTTTGAAGCCAAATTATATATAAATGTTGTACAAATTGTGTTCTTGCAAGAACATCACTCTTTCTACAGACACAAATATTTACATGATGACTCTTTAGCAGAGAAACTGTGGCACTAAACTTTCAGGCACTTGTACAGGAACAGCCACATAACATGCTTTGATTCTAAGTGATGCTGCCCTTGTAAGTCTTTGCACCTCATTGTTTTTATGGCCAACTTGTCATTTTTGTAGATAGTTATAAATATGACCATAATGTATCTACAAGGACACAGTAATTAAATATATAATTAATTTTAAGACTGTGCAGTTTAAAGTTCTGTTCAAACTGTAGGTGATACAATACTACATTTCAATGCTGCTTTCATTAAAGATATTGCAAAGAAAAAATCACTGAAAAGCCTCTGGCTACCTATTGGGAGAGGGGGTGTGAATTTTATTGTCCATCTAATTACTTGGCTGAAGACTCTGAGATTTAAAATCCTATTTCCCACCCCAGTAGAGATGTTAGATATTGTTTTCTGGCCCAAATCCAAGCCAAAGAAATAGCTTCTGCATACCAACAGGCCCCTGCTGCTACAGCTGAATGCACTTCTTGCTGGTTTGTCCTGAAGATGTGGTGTGGTGTTGCTTTTGCTGTCTGCTCCAAAGGCAAGTGATGTGACAGAGCATCTGAGTAACATAATGAGTGATGTTTTGCCATCCTTAGAGCCTCTGCCAGGGAACCCTGGTAGGTACAGATTGATAGCCTGAGGGTCTGTAACTCTACCAAGCCATTACTGAACTTTTGTGGTCACTGGGAGCCAAAGTGAGCCTGGTTTGCAAGCTCAGAGCTGGCTGTGAGCTTCTGCACTGTCCAACAAACACCAACATCCTCTTAAAAAGCTCTGTATGATGGAGAATGCACATTGCAGGGAAGGCCCCCTAGGTACTACTAAGAGAAAAAATTGTCATATTTTAAATTAAATTTATGAATTGTCAGTGCAATTTTGAGCTCAAAGTGGTAATGTGGGAAATGGCAGTGTCAGCTGTGTGAGTGCTATATGGGCAGCTCTGAACTTCTCCAGCTCCATCCATGCACCAGGTGCTGCACCCACATGGAGAAACCTGCTGGGAACAATGCTGCACCTACCTTGGAGATCCTTGAGCTCAGGGCAAGGCTCACATCTCCTCTCTCATTGTCCAGACAAATCTGTGAGATTTGCTGTGTAGAGCAGCACAAAATTCCCAGAGGTACAAAACTTATTTTGCCTTTTGCCTGTGTGTGGTGTGGGAATTGTGGTGGAGATCTGGTCAGTTAAATTGTTGGGACCTGGAAGTCCTACCATGAGGGCTGCAGCCACTCTGCTGATTCATAAAGCAGAAAAAAAAATAATTGAACTAGACAACAAGGACTGAGACAATAAGTAGTTCACATTTTCCCTCCAAAGAATAATAATTTATTGAACATTCAGAGCTCTTAATTAACTATATGAAACAAGCACTCCTTCTCCCCCCACCTCTATTTCAATAAGGTTTCTAGAGCAAAGCAAAGGTGTGAAGTTAGTCTTGTTCTCATCAGAGGATTAAGGCAAATTGTGTAAGATATATTTAAATCAATTAATCTTTTCAGATAGGTCCTAAATCATGTCATCAATCTATTTGATTCTACAGACATAATCCTTAACATGCAGCTGTCTTGTGCAATAAGCCAGGGAGATGGTTGGTTGCATTCAAGGGAAATAAATTTAATTATAAACACATCATGGAGTCAAACATTTCCTGAATGTGGAATTCAATGTCTTGTCAGCCTTCCAGCAGAGAACACCATCAAAATTTTATGGGGAAGTAGACTCTGTTCTGAATTTATATGTACTGGCAAGCACTTCAACCAGAAAACAATTTCCTCTTTTTTTAAAACTTTTAAAAATTTAAGGTGATTTTTGCCTTGAGTAGAATTATCCACAGTGTTTGATAAACCGAGAGTACAGTTACAATGTGTCAGAAAACAAAGAAATACAAAAACCTACCTGGTCCACATGGCCACAGCATCACAGCCAAAACTCTGAAGGGAGCAGAGGGACTGGAGGTGTGCAGAGGTGCAGCAAAGCATTCACAGCCCACCTGTGTGGCCAGAAATTCAATATCTTGCTGTATTTAAAACCTGGTGGCTCCTTTTGGTGCTGATTGTTACTCAGCAGCTCTGCCAAGGACCTCAGACGTGGGGCTGGTGCCACTGGGATTTCTGGGACTGGCACAGAGGGACCAGAATGTCCCAGCACAGCACGGCCGGGTGTGCAAAGAGGGATGAGCACCCTGCAGAAGGGGACACCAGAGCTCCCAGGGGTGCAGGGACAGCAGCCCTGGTGTCCCTGCCTCTGACACAGCCCCTGCTGACCAGCAGGGCCCTGTTGATGCTAACAGCACATCACAGGGCATCTGGAGTTACTACAACACGAATAATCCTGTGCTTCTCTTTTATTTACTTGTTCCTGTTACTCAGTGTTGTCTCCTCACCTCCAGTTCTTTCTGGATTCCTTCAGGGGGAATGATTGATAGGGTTTTTTACTGTATGGTTTTTTATTTATCACTACTCCAGGTTATACTAAATATTTAATAATTTATAATGGAATATTCTGTAGCAGATGTTTTAAAGGAAAATTCCGTGAAAAAGGGCAGAAAGAAAATATCTTGAACTTAGTGATGATCCCTTCCAACACTTTCTCACAATGTTTCAGTCAGGAAAATATTAGGGTTTTATTCTTTAAAGAATTCAAAAAAAGAAAAAAAGTGTTTTCATTGTTCCTCCAGTGTTAGAGTCAGCAGTGAGCAGCAAAGGTGAGATGCAGCAGAACTCCAAGATGCTCACAGAGGTGGACCAATGTGGTTTAGTGTTCTCAAAAGAAGGCAGCTGTATTAGTATAATATGTATCATAAATTTGTAATGGCAGAAAGCTGTTCTTTTAATAGCTTCATTTAGTTCAGAATAAATTTTTAATCTTCACTTTTTTTTTGCAGGCTTATTGTTATTAAAGCCGGTTTCATACTAGTTGGGGAGTTTCAGGGCAGCTTTGGCCCCACTTGAGGAAATGACATATATTTATTCACAGAGCAGTTTTTCACTGGGACCAGGTACCACCAAATATTTAATTTTTCCCATCTTCCATGGGTTGCTTTTAGGTTGTTATGTAGTTGCAATGTCCCTGGAGCTCTAAGCCCTAGGGCTTTTTGAACCTGAACCATAACCCCAGCCTGAACAGTAAAAGCAGCCTTTTGCTGAGGGAGCAGTGTTGGGGCTGTGCTCCCCTTGGCATGCCTTTTGTAGTTGCAATGCTAAATCAGCTTCATTTATAACCAAACCAAAATTTAGCTGGTGTCAAGGGCTTTTGGTTGCTTCTACATTTCCCCTTTCTTGTTGCCTGTGTGAGTTGTATCTGTGTGGGTTTGTATTTTCTTTTCCTAAGCTGTTCTGCACCTCTGTCTTGTGCTATGTCATCAGCCACCGAGACAGAGAAGTTCTCAGCTGAGGAAGAACAGATCTGACATTTTGCTCCTGCCAGGGAGATGCCTGAAGGGGATGCTGGGGAGCTCAGTCCCAGGTCCCAGGGCAGGGGAGGGACTCTGGGGTCCCTGCTGGTGAGCTGCCTTGTCCTGCTCACAGGGGGGAGGGTGGCAGCTCCCCTGCAACCACCCAAGTGTGGCTGCAGCTCCTCTTCTGCCACAGCAGCTGAGAAAAGCTGATAAGAACAAGCAAGCCCAGAAACCCAGGGGCAAAGCTCAGGGGAGGAGAAAGCCACGTTTTGTCCAGTGTGTAATACCTGCTGCATCACTTTCCCAGCCAGCCTACCAACATTATCTTTTCATATTACATTTTAATTTAGGTTGTGGCTGCTTTTTCTAAGTGCCCTTTAAATATGCTTAGAATGCAGAGGAAGGGCAGGAAATAGAGAGAGGTAATTACCTGTTCAACCCTCCAGTGCAATCCCATGCATCATCTGGAAAAATCTGAGCTTAAACCAGAGGAAAGGAGAGCCAAAGCACTGCTTATTGGCTTTCCTGAATATGCAGCATCTGTCAGGTATAATTATTTCACCTGATGTCTTGTTAATTATTTTCCCACACTTACCTGGGGTGGTGGCAGAGCATGTGAAGGAGACCAGAATCCCATCTGTGTGTGCTGCCCTCCCTATGGAAGAGAGACAGCCCTGGTCCCTGAGCAGCATCAGGAGCCATTGTTTTTAGATGGCATTTTTATCTGTGTGGCTTTTGCCTCTGTCTCTTGTAACCTGGGATACCTTGCCAGCAAATTCAGCTATTTCCAATTTCTACCCTTTTTTTCACACACTTGATAGCTTCTCAAGAAGACTTAAGCTTTCACTGATGAAGCCCTCAGCAATATTTATGATCTTTTTTACTTTTGAAAAATATTTGTTACTCTCATTGTAGTTTTTCATTTATAAGAAACTAGGTATTATTAATAAAAAATAGGTGCTAAACTGGATATTATATGTGAAAAATAATTGCTAAGTGTCTCAGTGATGGTTTAAAAGTGTTTTCAAGAGCATCTCAATATAACAATCATTAAATCCATAGGAATATTATCTACAGTTAATTTTTCTATCTGCAATTAATACAAAATATTTTTCCAAAATCCAGATGATGCCTTCATTGTTCTAAGTGCATAAAACTAAAGATAGGTAAAGATGTCAGTGTGGCCTTTGATTATAATCTGTTTATCTTGCAAACAGCAAGGATGAGCAAGTCCTGCCATGGCAAGGTGTTGTCTGACACTGTAGAAGCAAATGAGCACGGCTGCCTGGGGACATGCATGCTTGAGGATGGCCCAGAACTGGGCACTGACCCCTGCTGCAGGCCACTTTGTCCCACAGAAATTCAGGTGATGCTATCCTCATGCACCCTCTGGTAATCTCTGGGGAGGAAAGCTGAGTTATCACAAGTGATTTCAGCCTGACTGACATACAGAGGTCTCAGGCTGTCAGTGCTAAAATGTCTTGAAAATATTTGATAATTATAGATGACAATCTCCTAACTCAAAAAGCGATGGATTTGGCACAGGAGAAATCTGTATTTGACCTTCTCCTGATAGGGACAGATATGTTTCTAAGAACTGAAAATGAGTTATTTTCCTGGGTATAATTAATTCTGGCTGGACTACAAGACCATCTACACTTGTCTTTGTAATGGAGGGCAGCTTGGTAACAGCAGGTGCTGCAGGGTAGTAGATGAAATACAATAAAATTTGGTGGAAACTGAAGCTATTTCACACTGAAAAAGTAGTGCTTTTTCTGGGGAAAAGGAAATTAACCCTGGGACCAATTTGCAGAACAGTTGTGGTCAAGTCATTATAACTGGAAATTTTCCCAAAGATAGCCAGATTTGTCTCTCTGAAACCTGTGCTCTGGATCCCACACTACAGGACTTGTGGCAGAACCTTCTTTAGACAAAAATTATGTTAAAGGAGAAGCAAGAGCTGTAACAAAGGGAGGGAGTGTTTTTCTGATGCTCTTTTGCACAGTTGCTGTGCCTGAGAGGAGATCCTTTCTTGGTCCTGGGCTTGTTTGGAGTGACAGGTTTTCATTACAGCTTTGTCTTTATGGATGTTGGGGACCTCAGAGCCCTCTCTTGTGATGGTTAGGTGTAATCTGGCAGTGCCCAGAGGCCAAACTGATATCTGCCTCCTCTTTTTAGGCCCCTCAGAGCCAAGGGAAATCCCTTTAGGCTCCCAAGTTTGGCAGCTGGGGTTGCAGTGTGTGCCTGGAGTAGGTACAGCACCTGGGACAGCTCTGGCTTCAGGACTTCATTTTTAAAGTGACTTCTCAGAGTTACTTTACAGAGCCCAGGGGGAAAGTGCAACTTTCCAGAACCCAGCACTTTGCTCAGGGACAGTCTTGGGAGTGAGATTTCAACTTTATGTGTTTGAGGACACTGGGGGTCAGAGCAGCTAATCAATGTTTAATTAGATCCAAGTGACAAATGTTCCAGTTTCAGTGGCATCTCATTTAGGTGCAGCAGCAAAATTTTGACCCCTAATTTGGAGGGAAATGGGAGAGTTTTTGTATTCAAGATTACTTGGCTAATACACCAGAGTCAGACCGTGAGGCATATTGTTATGTATTTGCTTATGCTTTAATTATTGCTAATTATTACCCTGCACACCATGTAACAGTACCACTCTCCAGTTTATCCCTGCTGTCTTGGAGAAGCAGCACCAGTTAGTGCCTTTAGTGGTAACTGCTGCCTCAAAAAGGAAATCTTTGGGGTGCACAGACAGACTTGATCTTTTCAGTGTGTTCAGCAGGAAACTGTGCCACAGAGAAAATGCAAGGAGACTAAGCCATGGAGCCAGAGATTGGGTTCTGGTGGAGGTGGAAATGGGAAAATGGATTTTCAAATGGTTATCAGGCTGCTCCATGCCCTTAGAGGAGTTAGCAGGGGGTGATGGCACACACACTGTGCTACTTCTGGTAGGGAGGAAGGAAGAGAACATTACTTCACTCTGCAAACCCATTGTCATCTTAATCAGTGAGGTGGTGCTCCCAGAATGGCAGGATGGAGAGAGAGCTCCTCCACCAAGGAGAAACAGCAGGACCCTGACTTGGCCCTGTTGAGTTAGATAAGTCACCCTGTGGAAGGTGTCAGGCTGTGCCTTACACAGGCCCAGGAAAAGCACCAATAGCTCTGCTGAAGTCAGAGGCAGAAAAACCCACAGAATCATCACATACTTGGTCACAGCCACACTCCTGGACCTAATCACTGTCCTGGCTGCACACTGAGCCATCTGTAAGAAAACTGCCTGGCAAGTCTGGATGGAGAGAAGGAGGGGTATAAATGTACCTAAAAGACTTCCCTCCATGCAAATAGTCACCAGCAAGCACTTGGGTTTTTTTCCAAGAATGGGTTGCAATCTATTCACATTCTGCTGCATTAAATTAACATGACAATTAGCTCACAGCAGTGGCTCATTGTGGGGGAAGATGTCTGGAACAGCTCGCTGGGAGCAAAGTTCTCTGGAAGTCCTGCAAAAGGCCATATTTGGCTGGTTTTTAGTGGGGTCCTCTTTGTCCATGATATTTTAGCCTAAAGACATCATGTATTGTTAAATCCTCCTCCTCCATGCTCCATCCTGGAAGTCTCATGGCAGCAGAAGAGATGTAAATCAACTCCTACCTTCCCTGCAATGCATCATGTGCTTATCCCTCTTCTTGCTAAGCCCTGAGTAGTCTGGAAATTGCTGTGTGTGAAGGAAAGGATGCTTCTGAGATGTAACCAAGCTGTGCTGGTTTCAGGGCAGGGCTTTGCACAGGGATGATTCCCAGGGGTGCAGCAGCAATGGAGAGTTATCTGCAAGGCAGTAGATTTGCCACCTGATGGAAGCTGTAATTAAACACAGCACCTGCATGTAGAGGCTGCTGGGAGAGGCTTCTGAAAATACCTTCCAGCAAAGGTTTTTCCACCACTGAGGCAGGAACTCTCTCCTGTACTTCCCTTTAGACTGAGGCTGGCTCTGAGCAGACTGGTGAGCACAGAGGGACTGAGGGAGCAGAGACCCCATCACTGGTGACTTCACACCTTCCTTGCATGGGGCAGTGTTTGGATTCATCCTCCTGGTGTCTTTTTCTGCTCTGTCTTAACAGTTGCAACAAGTGAGGAGCTCTGCTTTCATCCCATTGGAAAAGAGGAGGGTGGAGAGCACTGCTGTGATTTCAGCCCTTTCCACTTCTCCAGGCCTCTGGAAACGGATCTTTATTAATGTATATTGCCAGTTATAATGGATCCCTTTTCATTCCCATCACTAAAACAATTCTGATGCCTGATCAGTCACATTATTGCCACTTACATTTAGAGCTAATTGATTCCCTGTGTTTATTTTCTCAGGCACAGAAGCAGCATCACTCATTGCTGAGCAGAAGCTGCCTCCACCCTCAGCCCTGCTCTTTCTCCACCAGGATGTGGTCTCTCCTCTCTTTTCCTGATCACTTAGGGACAGATGAAGACATCCATCTCAAGAGTAATGAAACCCTGACCTCTGCACACCCCTGAGGGGCTGGTAAGAAGAGACATGGGGAGGTGACATTTTTTCTGTACTGACACCAGGGTCCTCTGAGGGCTGTCAGTACCAGCTCAAAGAACTCAGGAGGAGCAGAAATCCACCCTGGTTCGTGGGCAAGCATTAATTAGCCCATAGCAGATGCACTGACACTTTCTGTTCTTTGCTTCAAAAGTCATCATTTCCAAATGCAGGAGGAAACTGAAGACAGGTCAGA
The DNA here is from genome assembly GCA_013397555.1 of Urocynchramus pylzowi. Taxonomy (NCBI): domain Eukaryota; kingdom Metazoa; phylum Chordata; class Aves; order Passeriformes; family Fringillidae; genus Urocynchramus; species Urocynchramus pylzowi. Next base: position 1,481,147 of record VZRH01014904.1, on the reverse strand, counting down.
GAGGTTGCCCCCAGGCAGCCAACCTTGCAAATAGTGATTTATTTTAGCAGGGAAAAGGAGGAAGAATGGATTTTACTCTTGGATGTCTGTGTTTAAGAAGAGGATTTGATTTCCTTATATCTCTCTCCTATGTGTCTGGATTTTAAAAACACTTATAAAAGAATAGGTATCTAGAATAACAACAAAAAAAAGTGCCTTTTAACTTGTTTTCTATAAAAACAGGATTAGGATTCAGTGTCCTCTTTCAGCTGAAAGAGTCAAAAAGCCAGTGCCATGCCACAGCCTCAGAGGGAAAACGGCTGGAATCATCCAAGTGTTTAATATTTATCAGATGATGGTTTCTTTTCTCGTTTATTTCAAAGAATAGGACACAAATAAAAGGAAGGGCACATTTGTTTTAAAATTTAAAGGACAAGATGTTGAATTTTACATTTCTGTAGTAACATATGCATTGGTAATGTGCACACAAGGAGCTTCAAAACAATTATAGCATTCCAATATTAGAGATCAAAAATAAAACAAAGGAGGGGATTCAGGCATGTAATTTGTTCATTGTTCATTTATCAGCTTCAACATGAATATTTTCATATCTGAGACCTAGACTTGGGGCTGAGTTACACCATGCAGTCATGGAGCCTTCCTTTGAAAAGGGGTGTTTACATTAAAAAAACAAACAATAACAACAGCAGCATTCTTCTAACTGATCACAGCTGAAGCAAAGCAGTTTTATTTCCAGCAAAAGAAATTTGTTAAGAGAATTAGTGGCTGGCTGAGGCATCAAGCTGTGTGTGATAATGAGATGGGTTATAAATAGTGTCATTAATTCACATGTCCTTCTAACACATGCCACTCCAGTTAATGTTCAAATCCCAAATCCCTCAATGCAAAATGCACTGACCTCCTCATTAAAGTATCTGATGGAGAAGCCTGGTTTGCATGTAGCTGCTGCCTGGTGCTCTGCATCAGGAATAATTACAGGGCAGTGTTTTGCTTCTCAGCTAACAGGCAGGAGTATTTCTGTCACCAGAAAATAAGGCTTTCCTCACATCTCATGCTGCCTTTTCCAAGTGTTGGGATGTTTTATGGGGCAGTACATCTCCCTGGGCCCTGAAAGAAGAGGCTGCCCTTACACCAGTGCTGGGATGCTCCTGCATCCTCTGAAACCTCTGCTTGTCTTGCAGCACCCCTTGAAATCTTGCTGTCAGGGCCCTAAATTTAAATACACCTTCCTCAACACTCTGCTTACCCCACTAGCAGCAACTTTTTTTTGTCCAGGGAAGAGTCTATGTTGATGGCAGCTGGCACTTGTCTCTGTGGTCCTGCAGAACAGGGACACTGCAGACAGCTCCTGCACACTGGCCCCTTCCCTTGCAGGCAGCCTCTGAGGTTTCCCTCCTGTTGGAAAAGAAACACTCTTTGTGGGGAGCAGAGATGGGCTGCTTGCTGCTCCTGGGGCTCTACAGAAAGAGCCCAGCATTATAAATCTTGCTAAGTGTGCACCATTACCATAGCAGCAGGGAAAGCAAAACAGACCAAATTGTTTTTTTCCTTTTTCACCATTTTTCTAACAGGCCTCTGAAGAATGAATGTACTTCTGGAAAGTGCCTAGAGAGAGCAGTTACCTTCAACACGTGTGGAGCTTCCAGTGAATCCATTCTGCTTCACCTCTGGGACACTCTGGGATGTCAATGCCACAGCCACATACAGCTGGGGCAGCAGCCAAGGTAAACTGCTGTGGCAACCCACAAACTGCACTTTTGTTCTCTGCCAGCATCACATGCAGCCTGAGTAATATTTGTCCTGTTTCCATTTTAAGAGATTGAATGTGTTGGGTGTCTTCAGCAGGCGGGCAAACCACGTCTCTGCAGTATCATGGCTTTTGTTGGTGACAGTTTCCATGGTGTTGGTGCTCCCTCAGTCTCAGAGTTAGCACAGTTTCATTATCTCCAAAGATAGTGTTTAAATTGCCCATCTCGTTAATAAATTAGACCCTGGTAATTATGGGCTTTTCTAAATAATCTAATAAGGACACTTCTGCTTTGATGAGGGGAGTTTAACTGTAAAAGCAAGATTTATAATGTGCTTACAGGAACTGGGATCAACAGGAGAGCCTTGCCTGGAGACTGAAGGTTCTCTCTGTTCTGTGCAGCTAAAGCCCAACTTCTAGGTGGACAAAGGAGCTAGTGGTTTAAATGCATTAGAGTCACCAGGCCTCTGAAACACATCAGCATTTGCTGATTTGTGCTGGAAGAGCTCCTTGCCCAGGGTTTGTAGGGGATAATTCTGCTCTGAGTCTGCTTGCCAAGCCAAAATGCAATGATGGTATCATGATATTGACTTACAAATCATGAGATATGTAGAAAGTAATACAACTAGTGGTTTGTTTGGGTTTTATTTTTTTTTCCCTTTTAGGATTTAAGTCTTCAAAATGCACATACTTAGGCTTTTTTCTGAGCCTTTTGGAGAAGCAAAGGAGATGCTGAGATTCTTCCTGCAATCACCTGCCTCTGGGATCTGCAGCTCCATAAATGAGGTATCCAGGTACCAGCAGAGCTTTAGAAATCACAGAGGTTCAGAGCTGGCTTATCCCTCTGCAGCAGGCAATGTGTTCCCTGCAGTGACAGGGAAATGCTACTGGTGGTGTGCAAGAATATTCTGTGTAATTCCCAGTGCACATATTCAAAAGAAGAAGCCATAAATCCATGACAGAAATGTGGAGAGCAGGGATCCAAGTGACCTCCAGGACTAGGAAGGAGTCAGGGCAAATGGAGTGAAGAAGGAACTAGGCTGTGATTTTTTGGGTAGAGGAGTCAAAAGTCAACCCAAGGCTCCAAAACCAGCTTTAAATTGTAAATAGCTAATGTGTGGAAACATCTACAGATGCCTCATTGTGAAAAATTATGCTCCTAATCTGTGTAAAAATAGCTTGGTTCTACAATAAGATTCTGCTGGCTGGCCAGGGCTGGCTTCAATATCTGTGATGGAATTCTTGTTGGGTTCCTGCAGTGCTGGCATTAAGATGAGTCTGTGTCTTGGCTGATTTTATTCCTGGTCTGACCTCAGCAGTTCTTCCATAAATTAGGTCAGACATTTATCCTTTTAGTGTTTATACCCTTGATGCCTTAAGTTTTAGCTTTTGTATTTTCCAGATTCTTTGCTACATTAGTATATAACTCTGAATTTAAAGTGTTAGCAAGTTCTCTTCACAGTTTAGTTAGACAAAACAATCCTTCTCCAGCTTGAGGACCAAGGGCACCATTACAGCTTCAGGCCCAAGAAGTATAAACAACAGCAAATTGAGGAGAGCAATCTGGGAGGATGGGACTTCAAACCTGGAGCTGTAACTGGACAATTAACAGCAATATGGAAATGGACCAAAACTTATAAAAGTGTGAAGACTCAGGGTCCATCTTGTGTAGAGCCATGGCCAGGCTCTTGCACTGCCCAAGGTGTATCCTTTGAAGGCCTTTTTAACAAATACTTACTTCATTCCTTTGTCTCTGTCTGGCCTCTGTTCCAGGTAGCCTCCCAAGGCCTCACCCTGGTCCTCAGTGCACCTTGCCTTGATGAGAGCCTCAGGCCTGCCTTTGCCCTCCACATTGCTGTGAGAGCTGCTAGTCCTGGAAGTGGCATAAAACATGTATAAATTTTTCTGGAAGAAATTAAAAGTGGCTGTTTTATATTGGTAGATGTCACACACTGACTGGCTTAGAAATATAGTGTTAATGCCTAAAAAAGGTGATTATCACCTTTATACTTGCTTAATAGCACAGTTTTAAAGGGAATTGCCTACATCATATATTACATTTTTCCCCTACAGTAAATGGTCTGTCCCTGGTGTATTTTATTATTTACTGTAAATTCATTCAAGCAGTATATTTTGCTTTCAGTAAGGTACCCTCAGTTACTTTTTCTGTCCAGGACAAATTGAGATAAATTTTGCCTGAGCCTGGATTTTGCTCATGGCATCCATCTTTGCCCATGAAAAGTTGCAGTTGGAGTTGAACAGGAGTTGAGAAATGATAATATTGTACTGCAGAAAGTCACAGCTCACCAGTCTGCAGCCAAGCTGCATACAGAGGCCACATTGAAGCAGCCAGGAGTTTAATAGGAATTGAGAAACACAAAGGAATGTGATGTATTCTCTAATGTTTATTCTGATAAAGCAATAAGAACATTACAAGAAAATGACACTAGTTATTTACCATGACATGGTGAGATTACACAGTGCATATCATCACCCCAGGCACCATGGCTTGTCACTAGTTTCCATTTTTTGCCCTTGGAGGGTTAAGAATTTATTGCTAGAGTTATTAAAAATGTTGCTAGAGTTGTAGAAATGTTGCCAGAGTTATAGAATACTTATTGGAGGGGGTGGAAGAGAAGCCTTCTAATAAAAGATGTCTCCATCCCTTTGTTGACAATTCCATGTTCCCAAGGCTTAGCAAATCTCATAGCTATGACCACTGTGTTGTCAAATCAGATAAAAGCCTTCAGGCTGGCGTGGATTGCCTTCCTGCAGAAGTTGTGGAGTCCCTGTGCAAACTGCTTGATTGAAAGCTCTGGTTTCACAGCTCTTACAGTGGGAATAAGACATGACCTTGAGGTTGGTTGAGCTTTGCAGTGGCTCTGGGGAGACCTGCCTGTGGTAATGAAGTCTCCATATTTCCATGCCTTTTAAGAAATCCTACCAGCTGCCCTCAGATGCAACATTTTTGTGGATCCATCTGGACTCAGGTTTGCACTTCCAGCTCTGGAAACCCCAGGATCAGTCCATGGCACAGTCCAGTGTCTGTGTGGGGGTGGATGTTGGCAGATACCCCATTGTGCAATGTCTTTTGTGGCAAGTCAGAGCACTAACTCAAACACAGAATACCTATAGGTGGAAAAATAATAATTTTTTTAATCCCCCAGGTTATGGGGCTGCCTGTGGCCATGGAATGAGTCATCAGCACTCAACATCCCAAACACTTTTCCTGCAGCAGTGGAAGCACGAACAGCAGAACTGTTCTCTTCTGCTCCCCTCTGAAGAGTCATCATTTGCTCCTCACTAACATCAAGTGTTTTATTTAAAAGTGTTTAAATATGCAAAGCTCATTTTGGATTTGTATTATTAGAATTTTTAAGTGGACAAGGATGCAATATTCTCATTACAAGGGAGAAATGTCACATTTTAGCTCAAAGAGTGTTGTCAATGCCAGGTTACAAAACACAGGTAATGAAATATGCAGACTTTTAAAAAGGGCAGTGAAAGAAAGCCTGGTGGTGCTGCATGTTCTCAGAGAAGCAAACCTCTTTGTCAGCTCAAGTGCACATGGCAAGGGAAGGGAAACCTTCTGGGAGGTTTGGCTCATCCTGTGGCAGAGAGGTTTAAAACACATCTTCTGGGATATCTCTGGGCCTTGCTGGAAATCCCACTCAAACCTGGCTTTGGAGCCAAGCAATGTGTTAAAACCTACTGAGTTTCCAATTCCCCCTGTGAGGGCTTACAATATGTTTTGCTCTGTAAATTTCCCAGATTTTCTTATGATACTGATGAAAGGGCAGGTGTGTGTATGCTAGAGGGGACTGGAGCACTTGTGGAAGATGCCTGGGCTCTGCTGAGCTGTCTCCCTTGACTCACCCTTGTAAAGCCTCTGAAGTTCATTCTGCCTGCATATGTTGCTGAGAAGAGAGGAGCAAGTCCTCTGGAGATTTTAGCATTCTGTAAGTAAAATACAATGATTTTTACATCATGGGGCTGAGACTTGAAAGCCAGTTGGGATGGATTTTGTTTAACTTCCCTATTTAAATAGCTCATGCTGTTTGAATACTTATACTTGTCTTTTTATTATCCCACCCATGTTAGTAGTAAGTATGTCTATATTTTGTATCATTGACATAAAATAAGAAGGGAGCATGTAGGGATGAAAATGGGTATTAGTCCATGTCTAATGTAGAGAGAGTTGATGTTACAGCCTGCTAGCCCAAGCAGGGCATAAAAATCTCAGATGCCACTGGGACACTTTTCCATTCTTGCTGCCCTTCCCACTGCTGATTTTTCCTGTGGTTGGTGTCTTTTGGGCTGTCAAGAGCACTGAGCTCACCACTGCACTGTTGTTACCTTGCAATAACCCTGCACACATTGCAAGAGCTGTGAAGGGCAAGGTCACCTCTGATACACACAAAGCCAATTAGGACTTACAGAGCACTAAACTCAAATTTCTTCAAGCCATTTCATTTTATTGATCAGACACATTTTTATTTCCAGATTGCTTGCTCTTGGGAACCATCCAGGTTTCCTAGTGTGAAGGACTGTGTAAAATGTAACGATTCAGCACTCCCAGTGTGGCTGTCTGTGGATTTTGTTAACCTTTCAGCTACACTTAGGATGCAAGACAGGACTTGAAGTGCACCATCATATATCTGATGCTCTTCTGAAAGAGTTCTCTAATTTGCATTTCCCTCGTATCCTCCTCAAAAATCAAAAGACAGCTGTCACCTCTCTTGGTTGAATCCTAGGATTTTCCTGAGAGGGAGATCCCCAGCATGTAAGAGAGTCCAGCAATTCTGCCTGTGCATGGAATGATACTTAACTAACTCTTCTGCCAAAAATTGTTGTCCAGGATGGTAAGTTTGTCCCTGTGGCTAATGAGTCTCAGAACTGACAGGTGGTACTTCAGGTGAGATGCTGGAGCTCACCCTCACTTCAGAAAACGCTACACAGCTAAATACTGGCACTGCTTCTTTACCAGGGTTGTGAGTGCTGGCTCCAGGCACATACAGACCATTCTTGGAGTCTCTAGCACACAACTTTACTGCCAATTTAATGCCTTTTTACACAGGAAAAATATATTATTTTTGCCTCAACTGAATAAGGTAAAACTCTTTTGCCTCAAGAGACTTAAAGTCCCAAGAAAGAAAATACAGTCATTCTAGCTCAAGAGAGAGACATATACAGTAAACATTTTAGTATGTTGTGCAATAAAAAGAGCCCTATATCTTATAAATACAGAGACTTAACTTATCATGTGCTTGAATTAAAAGTACATGCACACAGTTCTTCAGTATCCACAAACTGCTTGAAGGGCACAGAGCTGAGCAGATCTGCAGCCACTGAAACTGCCTTTTTATGTGTTTCTCCTTTTTTGGTGATATAAATTGGACTGAGAGTGACTCTGGGAAGAGCCATTGCCATTGTCCTGGATCAGGGCACACTGGGGGATGCAGGGCAGAGAAACCTGTGCTGGTTCTATGCAGGTCTGGCTTATGTTTAAAACCAGGAGCAGCCATTCTCATTTTCCTGAGCGACTCAGAAAACCCTCTTACTCTGCTGATGACACGCAGGTTGCCAGGATATAAAGAATATCATCAAGATCCATGACTGTAGAGTGACAGTTGGAGCATCTTCATGTGAGGGATCTCCAGAAATATCTGCAGAGCTGAGTGGGTTAGTTATCCTAAGCAAGCCAGCTGTGCCTTCAGGGCCAAGCAGTCCCAGAGTCCCATGAAATTCAGCTGACGGAAATCCAAGCTGCCACACTTCATTAGAGGATGGCCATGGACAGGCATGGGGAGAAGAAGTTAGGCTGGGTGTGAATGCCTCATTTCCTTGAGAAATCAGACAAAAATCTCCCCAGCACACACAGACTGGGTGTGAGCAGCTCTGGGTGTGTGGGAAGAGAACGACAGCCCGCAGAGCCCAGCGGGAGCAGCACACTGAGAGCTGCTGAGATCCAGAGCCTCTCCTTTCCTCAGCAGCAGCCCAGCCTGAGCCTCATGGATTTCCAGGGTTTTCCTTTTAATTCTTCAGCTGTCATCTCCTCCTTTGAGGCAGTTATGGCTGCTCAGCTCCCTTTTCCCAGCTCATGTGAGTTCATGCCAGGGAAGCACCAAGCCAGGAAGCTGCACAAAGCCACCCAGGTGCTCCCTGGGCTGCCAGAGGCCATCTGCAGGGACATGGGCCACCTCTCCTCTGGAAAATGTACCACCAGTGCCTTCAATCTGATGTGAGATGTTGTGTTTCTGTATATCACAGGAACTGGATATTTAATTGTGAGGCAAGCTTCAAGGGACCACACTTGCTAAGTATTATTCTCCTGGACTACAAGCCAAGGAGGAACTGATCTGAACAGATTTCTCCCTTCACTCACCTGAGGCTCTCATTCCTCTTTAAATCACCTTTTCAAATTTCTTTCAAGAAACAATACCTCTAAATAAGAAAGTAGAGAATATATAATGACATATGGAAATATTTCTATGGAGTCCATCATAATCTCATGTTCCCAATTCACCTCTTTGCCTCAGATTCCCTTTGTTCCCCCTCCATCCTCCCACCAGCCTCCCTGTTTGTTCTTTTTCCTTTTGACTGCCCACTTTCACATTAATTTTAGCTTTCCTTCAGTCTTTTAATGCAGTATCTATTCCCTGAATTTACTATAGTTTGACATGCTGTTTCATGAGTCACTGCTGCAGATAGAGTTTGAAGCAGATTAAATCACACAAACTAGTTCTAACAGCTCCCTAAATCTAATTTGATTTTATGCTCCTTTGTGATAAACCTTTGTAGATTCTTTCATCCACACACTCCCCCTGAACAATAATGAAGTAAATACATGTATTTTTTCCACATGGTGATGACTGTGTGCTGGGGATGGAGGGGACCCACAACTTCCTCCCTTTTCTCTGTGAACAGGTGCTGAGATAACCCCCACAGAAAACCTGAATCATGTCTTCTTCCTCAGAACTCTTCTCTAAACTTTTTCTCCTTCAATTAATTTAACTTTATGACCCAAGGTGAGGAAATTCAGAGGTAGCAAACTGAGTATGCATCTCCATTTGCATCTTTTTACTAGAGAAATGCTGCTTGGCATCAACATTGATTCCCCAACATTTTTGTGACCAAATATTACTTTTCCCCAACTTTTTCTCCATGATGCTTTATTGAACTTGTTTGCTTTACTACAGTGGGAATCATGCTGATGCTTAGAAGAATCCATTATCTCCAAGCAAGAGCTAAATTTTCCATGTAGCTCCACTTTGCTTTGGTGTTTAATCATCTTCATAAATTGTTCCTAAACTTGTATGTGCTACTAAGGACATTAGTCTTTAAATAACGTTGTGCTGTGGTGGTGTGAGATGATTAGATTGGCAAGGATTTCTGTTGTGGTGTCATCATAATTTTCATTAGTACAGTGAATTATAACAGCTTGTTCTCTGCTCAAATTGATGTGATTACTACTCTGAAACCCTGGCACATTTCACTAACACCTGACATCTGGAAGAGAAAGGTGGGAGGCAAAGCAAGCTCTCAGAGTTGCTGTGTGATGCACACTGATGGTCTCTTCATTTGTTCCACCAAGTAACATTGGCTGCTGCAGCCAAGGGTAATGGCCTTTGTTGGTCAGCAGAGTTAATGCAATTCTTGTGATGATAAACAAAATAGCTCTTGTGATGAGTGATGGAAAATACCATCCAGCACTGTGTTGTGCTGAATAGGCAGCAACAGCAAAGAGCAGCACATTCTTATTTGAACTAAGGTAATGTGTCAGAAGCAGGTAGATGAGTTGGAGAATTATTTTAAAAAGAAGAGAAAGCATGCATGGAGTGTACAAGTGTACATAAAATTTAAGGCCTGTATCAGAACAGAAATTACTGTTATAGCTTGTTAAATAGAAGATTGTTCTACCAGCAAAACTGTAAAAGAAAGCATTTCTAGCTCATCTAACAAGAGATGCCCTTGCACGATGGTGACCCCTGGCAGTCTGGTACTGCGCAGGTGACATTGCTCCTGCAGGAGCTGCACAGATCACATATCTGCCTTGTGCCCAGCTGAAAAGGGGACACAGATGTACCTGCTCTCCTCTGGTGGGTACAGCTCAGGTGGGTGTGATCTGAATGGGAACAGCCACCACTTCACCCCTGTTCTCCCTTTACCAGAGGCCAGTGACATTGTCAGATCAGTTTTCTTTGCATCACCAGAGAAATTCCCTTCCTGCAGCATCAGGCCTCTCACCAGCAGCTCAAAATGCCAACTATTGGCAATGAGTTTTGATGCAGACATAGATATTCCAGCTCTCAGGACTGGTGATGATTCTTTGCACAGTGATCTTGCTCCATGCAAAGTCAGCAAGTCCCACGCGCTGCCAGTTCTGTGAGTGTCCGACAGGAAAATCTGATTTGTGCTTCCACCATGAAGATTCTATTTCCAGCCCAGAAAATTATGCTGGGTGACAAGAGGTAGCCCAGCTCCATAAAACAGTGTAGACAAGACTGTCACATTGCTGCCTTGGCAGAATAATCTGCTCTGACACTGAGGAAATGACTGCACGGGCACAACCGAGCCCTGACCCAGCCAGGGACACGCAGGAGCACCAGCGCTGCCACCAAGAGCCCTGGGTGTGCCACAAGTGTCACCACAGCTGGGGACTTGCCCAGCAGCAGGAATCTCCAGGCACAGCCAAAGTGCCTTCACTGACAGCTGTGTGTCTGAAGCAGAGCCCCAAGACACCCGAGGTGGGTGCTCCCCACGGGCAGTGCCCGGGGCTCTCGGGGCAGCTGTGCCTGACTCAGGCTCTGGTACAGACACAGCAGGGCTGCAAAGGGCCCTGGCACTGTTTCTGCTCTGAGCAAAAACCACAGGCACAGCAGCAGCTCTACATCCAACTTTTCTTACAACAGAGTGAGGACTTGTGGTTGCCATTATCATGGATACTTTCTGTACAGCTGCATATTAAACTTTTAAGAAAATAACCAAGAGACATTAATCACTAGCATATTTCTCACTACTGTGGTGGCCAAGGATTACTTCAATACTTATTTTAATGGATTTCTCAGCTATGAACGATTTTAAGGTTAAAGGTCTTGCAAGAATCTTTTTATAAGCTTTCTTAAACCTAATCCATCACTAATTTCCATATGTCTTGCACAGCACTAGGATAATGTAATGCATCACCACTTAAATCCCTCTCTGATAAAATTATCCCAGGTATTACAAAAATTCAAAGCATTGTTCTTAGCTATGTGAGCCTTTTTCAGATGTCTCACTAGTTAAGACATAAACCTAATGTGTTAAATTTTTTTTCCTTTGGGACAGCTGGAATAGAAGGTTTAAGATGACACCTTGGCAGCTTAGATTTTCCACATCAGCAAATGTCACAGGCACAACTTGCTTTTTTAAATGACAGCTCTCAATAGAGAACAGCTAACTTCCTAATCTTGTATCTTATTTTTTGGCCCCAGTTCCAGTGTTTTTAATCCCACAAACCAACGCTTTCCCTCTAATGTCATGCAGAACACTGATGTGACTCTTTTGCTCTTTCATCATTGATTTCCTCAGATAATTTTGGTATTCCCTGCTATACAAGAAGTACAACCATCAGTCTAAGCATCAACAGCACTCTGCTTCTGACAGTTGCCTTGTTGGTTATCCAGCCATGATTTTCACAGGGGAGACAGAGATGGCATTGTCCAACTAATCAACTGCACACTCAGCTAAGACCAGACAGGTCTTTGCCTTCTCTACCCTATTAAGAAATTCCTGATAAATGGTGGGAGAAGGTTAACACAAGAAGCCAAGCCAGGTCTACCACAGTATATGTTACAGGGAAAGTTTATGTCCAGGGTCTAGGAGAAGCAGGCAAAAACCTGAGTTTTCCAAGAAGTCTAAGAAAAACTGGGAAATACAAGCCTGTTAGCACATCACAAAGTCAATATAACACATGAAAAAGCACAGAACAGGAGATAAACTGGAAAGGAAGCATTGCTAGTACATTGGAAAAAACGTGGCAATGGAAGTCTTGTATGTGAAGTCAAATGTAATGGTTGTGGCAAGAGAAACCATTCTATCAAAGCCTGCAGACAAAAAAGGACAGGAAAAAATAGCACAGAAAGTGAGCAGTGATGCAGGCAAGGTGACTGTACAAGTTCTTGACAATATCTCAGCAACAGCAGAAATAAATTGTGTACATTCAGCTGTCCTCTGATGCAAGAATCTGATGGTGCAGCCCCTGGGGAGCAGCCCCCCCAGGAGGAGGGACCCCAGAGGTCACCCCCAGGGAGCTGAGTACCTGTGGGTAAGTTTATTGGATGCTCTGTAATGCAGCTGTGTCACATCTGGGCTGTGCCAAGGCTGATTGTCAAGCCAAGCTGAGCCAGCAGTTCAGAATTAGCAGTGCCTGAAAGCAGCCACTGAAAGCAAAGGCAGACATGAAATTACTGAGAAACCAAAGGTCTCTGAAGCTGTCTCTGAGGAGATTTGTTGTTTTAACCTAATATACCTGACCTCTTAAAGCCTTTGAATACCATCACCAGTACAGCTGCACTGTACATGAAAGGAATAAAAAATTCACCCTTGGCTGGGTACATATCACCTACCCAAGGCTGTGCTTCTAGGTGCTAAGGAATTACAGGTATTTCTGGAATATTGAGAGGTTCAGGTGGTTCACCAGCAGCAGAGCTGGCTACTTTCTGAAAACAAGCTTTGTAGGGGCTTGCAATAGGGAGGACTCACTCCACTGGGTGATTCAGTGCAAATCCCTTGGCAGCCTTCAAACTGTAAGCTTCCAGCCAGGTTTCTGAAACCAATATGTTTCCAACAAGTGCTTGCTTTATTTTCAGGTTGCCATTAAAGTGAAGATTTGCATCACATTATTAAAATAATGTTGCTGAGAATGATGTGACCTCTAGCCATGCCTCATGGCCATAAATGATTTATGCTGAGCCCACCTCCATCCTTCCCCCTGTACTGCCTCATCTGTGCTGACATTTCCTTGTGAATATTTAAGGTGATGTCTGCTCTCATCTCTTGTTCAAAATCAAACACAAGCACAGTGCAGCACACGAGGGGAAGTGGATATGCAGCACACAGGTGGTGAAGGGACACAGGACTGGGTAGCCTGTAAAAAGGTAATACTGAAAATGCTGCTTTGGGGTGTGGGTTGAATTGAATTCTCATCAATAAGCCTTTCAAACTTGCCTAAACTGTGATGCAAATTTTGTAGTCCTATTACAGCCTCTCCTTATTTCAGGGCAGGAATGTTGGCTGGGGCAGGAGTTACACGTGGGTGATGGCACCAAATATGAAGGGCACGGGGTTGGCTCAGCCTCCAGTGGGAGATTCACCAGCCCAGAGCAACAGCTGGACCTTGCAGAGATCTTCCCTCAGTGCCAGGGTCTGCCTGGGAGTTTGCTGTTGCAGGGAGGGCAGCTCTGCAGCTGGGGCAGTGGCACAGCTGGGTCTGTCTGCATGTCAGCCAAGTCAGAGCTCGTGCCTTCACCAATGCACTCACCTTGTGTGACAGCACTGCTAGCAAAAGACATTTCAAGACACTTCTGAATGGGAACACCAGCCAGGTAATTTGTTTGTTTATTGAAATGACACCACAATGCTGCAGGGCCATGTGTTAAACCTTCTCAAGCAATATATATATTAAAAAGGAGAGAGTCATATATATATATGTTGGTACATAAAGCAAATTTGATGCTTCATTTATGTATTCTTCTCATTACAACCTCTTGGACATACTCCTGGCCTATGGTCCCACTGTCAAAAAAACAAAGCACAGTAATCTGTCCCTAGTGCCCGTGGGGTTTGTGCTGCAGAGCTACTGGAGTATGCACATGATGTGGGAAGGACAGGGACACTGGGGTTATTAATAGCACCTGCCTTTGCCACGTGGCTTTGCAGCTGAGCACTGCCCATGCAAAAGCAATCCCTGTCTAATTCTGCACACCCTGGGTGAGGTACTGGACATAATTCAGTCTGCAAAGTAAGGACAGGCTGGAGGGAATGGGGATGTCACCCTGACAGGGAGCTATGTCCTGCCACAGCCTCCCTCCCTCCACCCACTCCACCTGTGGGACTGCCATGTCCCCTGGGCTGAGCCATGGCTCTGCTCCCTCCTTGGTCTGGAGACTCTGCCATGAAAATGTGGCTGTCCTGGGTGCTGCTAAGAGCAGCAAGAAGGATGCTGAACACCCTCCAGCTCCCCTCTGCAGGTCACATTGCTTTGTCCCCATTCTCCATCCTCCAGAATCATCCTGGCTCTGGGCTGAGTTTACAGCTCCCCTTCCCTGTGGTGCATGTGAAAGCCAAAGGCTTCTGCCAGCTTTCCAAGGCCCTTGCACCTTTCAGTTACTACAGGGAAATACCAAGACTTAGGCAAAACACTTAGCAGGTGTATTTTTCTGTCTACACTTTCTTACAGTACTCTCAAAGTCAGGTGGGAATTCCTCTCCTTTCTCCTGGCTTGCTTTTTGCTCCCTGTGAGTGGAAACTGGGGTGTCACAGAGCCATTTGTGACAGATGCTCCTCTCCATCTCCTTGTGCTTTCTTTTGTTGCAGTGGCTCTTGCTTGGAGAGTGTTCTCTGTGTTTGAAAAGCTCTCCATGCTTACAACCCCTGGAAATCACACTGTGAGCAGCTTTGCCTGTTACACAAATTTCACCAATAGATTGCAATATTTGGAGATTTTTGTCACCTCTGGCAACATCATGACAGCCTCTTGTGTGGGAAAAATAACCCAGTGCCACCTTTGGCCATGTTGGGATGGATTTGAGTCATGCAGATGACAGCCATGCAGAGACTGGGGACATCTTTTTGTTCACTGTTACCACAGGCTTCATTTACAACATTACTGTCTGTTCAAAACACCCTCTAAACAAAATCCTGTGTATTGTTCATAATTTTTACATCTGGGTACTCTTCTGGGAAACCTCACTCTATGCTTTTGGAATTAAAGTATTACTGTAAGTGCTTTTAAGATTATTCATAATATAAACTTTTCAGTTGTGCAAACCCATGAATATTCATTTATGTGAAGTTGAGCTTTTGTTAGCTCAACTAACATTCAGCTCCTGATTAAGGTGTTGGACAAAAGATATTCTTTAGGATACTTTGCATGTGAACTCAGAGGCTAAATAATTACTTGCATTGTCTCTGTAGTTGCAAATATTAATTTCAATGCATATGGGAAATTATGTTCTTCAAAACAAAACCAGAAGTGACTAGGATTTTGTGGTTATGTGTTTGTAATATGCTGGTAGAAAGAGCTGGAAAATGTTTTGGTGGTTGGTCACTGCCTCTCTCCCTTTAAGGGGAAGTAGTGAAGGACATGTAGTGCAGCCTGAACCTGCACAGCATCTAATGGGATTATGGTGCTTTACAGCAGAGTGTGTTCTGTTTAACTTAATAAAAATGCTCATTGCAAGCAGGGATATTGTGAACCTACCAAACAAGAAGGAGACTCCTTTACCCAAGCAGTGATCAGGCATTAGAACAGGCAACACCTTCAGCTTCAACATGATTTACTCACAGCACAGCCTGCAAATGCTCTGTGCTGGCCCAAAGAGCCACCCAGGAATGAGGAGCTCTGGGTGTGAGCCTTTTGGGGCCTCTGCCCACTGCTCCCCAGTGCCTGGGCAGCAGCAAAGCTGGCCCTGCAGCCAGGCTCTGCTGCAGCCCTGCCCTTGCTGGCACCCAGAGCCACACAGGAGGGAGGGCTGCTTCCAAAGCAAAGGCATTAGCACAATTTGCTGGCAGCTGTCACAGCAGAGGTGTGGAAAAACACCCCTCCCCTTGTGCACCAGGGTGGTGACAACAAAGCAGGGAATTTAAGGGAGCAACCCAGGGGGAATAAGGGCAGGTTAAATGTTATTTTTATTACAGACACATTAGTGTGATTAGAGAAGGTGGTCACAGTGCAAGAGGCATTTTCTGTCTTCTCACAGTTCTCTGTTACTGAGGGCATTAATCCAAAACCAAACCAACCCCTCCTTACCAAAATCTTACTTATGTTGTTCATTCTCCTTCCCTGCTGCAGTCTGTGATCCTTCAGCTTGCTGGCATGCTTCAGCTGATATTTAAAACATCATCAGATGGTAGCTGTGGATAGTTAATACCCACAGACATATTTTTAAAGCATCATCATCAGATGGTACTCACAGAGAGTTAACACCCATGGATATATCTTCTGTGCACAGGTTTCCCAGCCCAGGGACTGCCTTCCTTATTACACACTACCTAAATAGGCAAATCTTCACCTGTAAGAGTGAAGTCACCATGGTATTGTGAAGTCAGAGCTTTTGAGCACTCTTCTGTGCAGTCATGCACCATATTTAAAATCCCTAATTTCTGGGAAATAGGCAGAGGGTCCCCCCCATTCAGAAAAGGGAGAAAAATCCTCTAACTCTGAAGAACAGAAAGACAAGCAGTGGGCAAGGGCAAATGGTGCCCAGGGAAATAATCACCCAAACTCAGGAAGCAAGAACCTTGAAGGAAACAGAAAATTGAGCTTGGATAATTTTCCAACTCATTAACTGTTGAAATGGAGCAAATTCTACATCTGGACCTGCCTTCATTAAATTGCAGGGTTGAGTCACATTGACATCTTACTGCCTAAGCCCATTCCTCTCTACCCAGACTAGGGAGCCAATCCCTCAGACAGGCAGTGCTCAGCAGTGCTGTCCCATTCCACACACCCCCCTCAAGCAGCTCCAGGTTTCCCATCCAAGATTTATCACCATCTCTGCTGCTCGAAGGCACAGCAGCCCAGGTTACCTCATTCCCTGAAATCCTGGAGGTAAAACAAGCCTGCACAGACCTAACATACCTTGGAATTGCTGCTGCTCCTGCTCTTTGATCCCACCAAGATGCCCTGGAAATGCTGCACTGTGGCAGTGCTGGGGGATGAGGAGCAGCCCCAGAGCACAAGGCTTCAACAGGACAGCTGGCTGCTGCATTGAGCTGCACATCTCGATGATTCTGACAGTTCAAAAAGTTTGTGGCCCAGAGGGCCCAACAAAAAATATTAAAAAATAGATAACACACATTTAGTCCCCCTCAGTACATTTTTAGGCACCTGCTTTCCAGCTGGGACAGCCAGGATTTGAGTTGCAAGGAACTGAGATCAAGCTTAGCAGGATGCCCACACATTTCAGCATCCCACACACTTAATACCCATGATTGTTACAACAGAGCAACTAGTCTGTAATTAGAACAGACATTGCCAGAGCTGCCTTTGTATTACTTATGAGTCATGCTGCTGAAATATTCTTTATTCATTATCTGAGACCTTTTCATTTCAGTGCCAGCCATTACCATGTTTCAGGCTACACAAGACTCTGCCAGACTTGTCAAAGCCAAGTGCATTCTGATAGGGATCTTCATATTTAATCTGACAAAGAGTTACTTTACAAAAGAGAGAGATCAAAAAGGTTCAAGTATGCCCAAAAAACCAAACAAACCAACCAAAGCAAAACAGAAACAAAACCAAAAACAATACAAACCAAACCAAAACAAAAACAGAGAAAAAGAAACAAAAAAATCAACCAACCAATCAACAACAACAACAACCAAACAAAAAAAAAAAAAAAAAAAAAAAAAAAAAAAAAAAAAAAAAAAAAAAAAAAAAAAAAAAAAAAAAAAAAAAAAAAAAAAAAAAAAAAAAAAAAAAAAAAAAAAAAAAAAAAAAAAAAAAAAAAAAAAAAAAAAAAAAAAAAAAAAAAAAAAAAAAAAAAAAAAAAAAAAAAAAAAAAAAAAAAAAAAAAAAAAAAAAAAAAAAAAAAAAAAAAAAAAAAAAAAAAAAAAAAAAAAAAAAAAAAAAAAAAAAAAAAAAAAAAAAAAAAAAAAAAAAAAAAAAAAAAAAAAAAAAAAAAAAAAAAAAAAAAAAAAAAAAAAAAAAAAAAAAAAAAAAAAAAAAAAAAAAAAAAAAAAAAAAAAAAAAAAAAAAAAAAAAAAAAAAAAAAAAAAAAAAAAAAAAAAAAAAAAAAAAAAAAAAAAAAAAAAAAAAAAAAAAAAAAAAAAAAAAAAAAAAAAAAAAAAAAAAAAAAAAAAAAAAAAAAAAAAAAAAAAAAAAAAAAAAAAAAAAAAAAAAAAAAAAAAAAAAAAAAAAAAAAAAAAAAAAAAAAAAAAAAAAAAAAAAAAAAAAAAAAAAAAAAAAAAAAAAAAAAAAAAAAAAAAAAAAAAAAAAACCACAACAAAAAAACACCAAAAAACTATGCCTCAAAGTAAGGGATTTTCTCATTTTTTGCTTCTCCAGGCATACATCACATCTAGAAGAACTACTTTAAAACTTGTCTTAAATTGTTCTGTCAGTTAATTACATATTTGTACTTTAATGTCTTTCTAGTCAACCAGAGAGGAAAAAGGCTCATGAAGAACTCAAACTGAATAGAAAACCTTTTTTTCTTCTTTAATATAGTGCATGGAACAGAAAGGGGCAAATACAGCTGAAATGTATTATGACAAGCAAATAAAAGTAATATCAGAAAATTCCTTTGGGCAGATTCTGTTCTAGGCCACTAGTATTTACCAAGATTCATTTTTTTATTCACTGTGTTATTAAATCACTGGATTGGAAAGTCCTTGGGTCATTTCAAACCTCTGTCTCATTGATTTCTTATTCCTAAAGCATCCTTAATACAGGAGCGTCATTAGAGCTGATGACAACAATCCCTCCATTTCCCTCAGCAGTGGGCTAATTGTCTAAATGTTCTTTCTGCTGAAGAAGAACACTGACAGATTAATTCAGGCCCCAAGATCAGGTTTGTAAATAAATGGTTAGGTTAAAAAAAAAATATTAATTTGGCAACTGAAAGGTTTCAATAAAAAAGCCACAGCAGGAAATGAGTGCCCCAGCTTCCCTCCTTTCATACAGCCACACAGATACAGGTAGCAAGCAGGGATGCAGCATGGCAGGAGAACATCCAACTGCACAGCTGGGGCTTGGGTGCTCAGCTACTGCTGCTTTAAAGACTCTATTTTTGGTCATTTAGATTGCATTTAGTTACCCTTACTGCTGGAACACAGGCTGCAGACAGAGGTGCCTCCCCTGAGTCTCACACCTTAAGGAAATGGTGTTTCTCTACCCAGTTAATTTCACAATGTCATGTTCTGCATTTCTAAAATATTTTAAAGTTTTCTTGAATTCTTTTCAGATTTAGCTTTTTCGTTTAAAGACTTAGTATTACCAAGAAGTGGAATTTGTTGCTTTATATTTTGGAAAGCACACTCTCAAATGTTCCTCTTTCTTAAGTTGAAAGAGTGGCTTCAATATGAAATTCCTTGAACTGTGTTTCAATGAGCATTCAACCTTTGCCCTGCACACAGGAATCTCTGCACTTCCCTGCTTGGTATTTCTTGGTTAATGTATTTTAACTTTTTTCTCCTGCTTCTATTTTCTACTCCTAATTTACTCAGTATTTCTCTTTAGCCTTTGGAAAACTGCTGTATCTACATTTCAAAGAGCAGCTTCTTTTCCTCCCAGATCTGCACCTGAGCTGGAGCATTTGGCCTGAGCCATGCAGGAGAGAGGGAATGGGAAAGGCCAGCCCTGGTATCTGGTGGGGCAATGCTGAAATGTGTAGCAGATGACTGATCCTAGTGGTGCCTGAGACACACCTGTCAAGGGTCCTGTGTCACAGGAAATCAAACTGGAGTCAAGCATTATTATTGAACTATTCAGTTTAGCTATCTAATTATTTCCCAGTTAGGAAGGACATGACAGAAGTAAAGTAGATAATGTTATCAAGAAGATATCAAGAAAGAAAGCTCCCAAAGCATTAAAATAGAAATAAAACAAAATTTATATTTTTAGGCTGAAACAAATTTTTCCCCCCTGTGACATCTATATTCTTCCTTTCAATAAAATCCCTGGGTGCATCCATTTCTGAAAGCACAAAGAATGTATTTACTGCCTTCCAGGAGAAACCATGCTCTGTGGCATCATTTCCTGCAAGAACTACAGACCTGGAAAAACACACCCACATCTGTGTGGGGAATGGCACCAGCTCCTTCTCCCAGACAAAACCCAGCAGTGTTCCTCACCTTGTGCCATGCTGGGAGCAGCCTGCACACAGAGGGGGATTCTTCACCTCTGGGGACGTGGTGCATTGGCACAGCAGGGAGGGACAGGACCAAAACACCTGGGATCAACCCCTGGACAGGCAGACCAAGAAATGCTGGCTTTACCCAGATTTCTTTTCTCTCCCTTTTCCTAGTATTTTGACTAGGAAAACAAAAATCACGTGGCTAAAGACCCAGTGGTCAGTTTAGGGCTTGAGCAAATAAAGGCAGGTAACTAAAAAGTAAATCTATAGGAATGCCCACAGCTGCTGTTTCCAAGTCATGGCTGAAGGAGTTTAAAATAATGGAAACTAACACAAAACTTCTGGCTTCTGAGAGCCAGAATAAGCACTAACAGGCACTAAATTGTAAATTTCTTCATTAACTCATCTTTTTACTGAAGAAATGAGGTTTCAGAGGGAATTCAGGAATCATTTCTTCCACATGAAAAATTTGTGCACTTAATTTGTTGCAGTATACTGCTGCTCTGAATGCTGAGGTCTGTGTTAGGCAGATGAGGAAACAGCATCTGCCTTAACTGCTTTTTTCCCCCCATTTAACTAGTAAAATATTTTCATTTCAATGGTGAGATGAAAAACACAGTGGAGAAAATCACAGGAGAAAAGAAATTCCTAGTTTTCTAAGCAGGGCTTTAGAGGGAAATAGCTGATATCACCAGACTCAGCACAAAAGAAAATAATGGAGAATTCTTTTACAAAAGGTTTACAATGAACAAAGAGAGTAAAAGCATTTTGGAGGGGCATGCAGCACACAAGTGGGATTTCAAAACAACACAAGGGACTTGTAGATGGAGAGATACATCTCTTTCATTATCAGAACTCTTAGACTTGTCTTTGATCTAAAAACAAACAATGACAATGGAAGGATTTACAGACTCAGGAGTCTGAAATCTGAGTCTGGTTTCCATAGATTTCCAGTTATTCTGAAGAAGGTAATTGGAACCTACAGCCTCATGGTTGTGCCTAACATTGGCTCTGTATCATCTGTAGATGATCTGCATATCTGTACCATTTGTAGATGATAACATCTACCCCACTGAAACTCCCTCCAGTGACACACATGCAAGAAGCAGCACAGATGTGACAATGTCACTGCAGGACAGTGGGAGCTCACTCATCTCACTGCTGCTGCAGCTCTGGAAGTGTTAAAGACCCTGACCTTTTCTTTAAACAGTGTCCTCAATACTGGGTTTTAACACAGCTTTCTTCATGTAAAATATGCCCTTTTAAAAAACAAATTCTGACTAAAATATTATTAAACACTTTTTCCAAATGCTTGTTCTTTTTCACTCCCTCCAAGTATTCAGTTCTCATATATAACAGCCAACACCTCACTGCATATAAAATTTCATCATTGAATTTGAAGTGAAATCAGAAGAGCTTAAATTGCTCAGAGTCTTGGGAGGTCCCAGCCCCATCTACAGCAGGAATGCATTCAAGGATTCATCCTCTGGATTAATCCCATGGCTCAGTGGATGGATCCAAGCTCCAAATGGAAGAGGTTTGGAACACCCAGGTCACTGAGCCCAGAAATCCTTATGGTCAGCAGTGGGATCTCCTCACAGATATTTTGCTGCAGAGATTTTGCTGCAGTCCCCTTCCCTGCAGTAAGTGCAGTGCCCAGTGTGTAGTTGCCCCACTGCAGACCAAAATTACCAGGAATAAGTGAATTATTGTGCCAGCACTTTTAGATCTGAGAAAATACATGACTTCAAAGCTGATTTCTTTTTCTTGCAACATTTTGGCAGAGTTCTTAGCACAGAAAAGGCATCATTCCCAAAAGGGATCAGAAGGAGCAACTGCTATCTATCATTTATCTCTCATGGTTAGTACAATATTTTGGACTTCATCACAGAGTGGTAACCTGGCATTGCAGATGTTGTCTAGATCTTCTCCCTGGTGCATGTAGCACATGGAACTGGAGAACCAGCACCTCCAAATGTTCACATATTAGAGATGTAATATAGAGGAACAGCAAATGTTAATGTGAGGGAGCCCTAAGTGGATCCCCTGCTCCTTTGGGGGAGTTTTCGAAGTCTTTCTCTACCCTTCAGTGTTTTGCCTTGCTGGGTGATGGTGCCTCAGTGAGGTGCTTTGTACTGTTCTCTAGAGGAAGGAAGCAGCCATTGATATCAGACAAAGCAGGGGACAGGTTTGTAGCTTCATCTGCTTTAGCAGCTACAAATATCACCAGGAGAAAACAGGAAGGGAGAAGTATGTATGCCTATAAATGCTCAAACAAAGCAGGAAGCTGCATTTGTAAGAATTTTTTGCTGCAAGTAGAAAAATGTTGTTAATAACTGAACATACCCATCTGATCACTATTTATCATTTCAAGACACCATCCTGGTTATACCCTGCACAATCTGCTCAGCAGCCATCTCAAAGCAGCCAGGAGAAATTGGAACTTGCCAATTCATTTACCAGTGTGCTACAACCTTTCCTGTGTCCAAATTGCATCTACCCATCAGAGTTGCTGGAGTTACAGGAAGCACAAGATAGTGTCAGGTAAGAAATTATGTCCTTAGGAAAAAGTTACAGAAGTGATCTTGCTGGAAACAGCTGAGCAGCATGGATAATAAGAGTTCTAGCCCATGAAATGTCAGCAGGTTTAGCAGGGACTCTTGGACGAATGCTGGGACAGTTCAGCCCCCTCTTGCCATTTAAATGTTATCACAACAATTCCTGTAAGTTTCTAAATTGAAAAAAATAATTAGCAGTGCATGGAAATTAATCATAGGCTTGTACTGGGAAAGCAGCTAGCCAAAATAAAAAGGACCTTTAAGGTGTCACATTCTTGAGACAGTACTGACTAGTAGGAAGTATTTATGTTTGTCTGCTCTGCCTCAGCCTAATCAGACTAGCACCACTTATAAAGCATATTTATCCTAGCTGGCTTTGAGCTGGCAAATGTGTGTGCAGCTCAAGTCAGAGCACAAAGAAGAAAACAATTGCCCTCTGATCTTCACAGGTATCAGGAGAGGGATGGTACCAAGTTTTAGGGGATCTCAGTTCCAATCCTGACCAAGACCCACAGAGACCTGGGTGAGTGGGGTGAGCCCATGAAGAGCCCTGTTTCCCCCACCTTTGCTAAGCTGTGCCTATGCAGAGAGCAGCTGCTGCAGGCCCTGCCCAGCTGTGCTTGTGCAGAGTAGCTCTAACCTTGGCATGGTCTTGGGGGAGTGGGGTGTCTGTGTGACCCACCCCACCTTCATCACCTGTGCATGAAATTCCCAACAGAGTTGATGTTTTGTTTTATTTTATTTTACTTTATTTTATTTTATTTTAATCTTCCCATAACCACTGCTAAGGCTGGTTTTATCAAGTACCTTCTAGTCTAATAAGATGCTGTTGTCACTCATGAAGAAAGGGCAAATGTGCAGCAGATGAAGCTGTCCAGGAGAGCTCTGGTGGCAGCACTGTGGATGCACTTAGATGCCATCAGTTCATGGTAACAGTGCTGAGCAAGGCAGCAGATGTGCCATTGGCCCAGCTGAGGTTTGGATACTGCATCTCCTGAGACCTTTAATCCTCATATTCTCTGCCACCATTAGCTCTGAGTTTAGCCTGTCACCAGGCTGAGTTATCCAGAGCAGCCAGCAGCCTCAGCTTCCCCACCAAGGACTGAGGAGGGTGAAGAGCAGACAGTCTCCTGCCATGCTCCAGCAGTGGAAATATTCCTGATTTCCTGTTGGCAGCCCTGAGACAGTTACTTTTTGCCTCAGTGTTGGGCTGGAAGCTAGTTTGTATGACTACAAGGACCAGCTTACTGCAGAAAAACAGGTATTGTGATGATTTTATTTAAGTGTTCCTAAGTGGCATTTCACATCAAATATAAATTACCTTGCCCACTGATTCCCTGACAAATACCTTTTCTAGCTCTTTTATTGAACAGCATAAATATGTCACTTGGTATTGTATGTGTTAAGTGTGCCTAGAGATCTTTCTTCCAGCAGTATTTCATCTTGCAAAAAGCAGAATATTGACAAAATATGTAATCTTTGAGGTAAAATGTGATGGCCAGCTGGGCTGAACCCATCACTTATAGGAGCAGCAGTCCCATGGAAATGTAGGTGTTTCAGAGTGATTGTGCTGCCTTGGCTCAGTTTTCAAGAATCCCTGACTGCCCATGGTTTTTATTGTGCCTGAAGTTTGTAGTGTGATGGACACCAAGGTTATGTGATAGATTGTTTTATGGCAGTGTGTCATGGTGCAGCCCCACACGGCCTCTGGCTCACTCCCTCCCGTGGGATGGGGGAGAGAATGGGAAGGGTAAAACTCAGAAAGCTTGTGGGTCGAGATAAAGACAATTTAAAAGGTAAAGCAAAAGTTGCACATGCAGCAAAAGGAAGCCAGGGAATTAATCTTTCCCCAGGGCAGGCTGATGGGTGCTCAGCCATCCCCAGAACAGCAGGGCTCTGTCACATCTAACAGTGACTTGGGCAGACCAACACCATCCCTCTGAACATCCCCACTTCCTTCTTCTTCCCCAGCTTTGTGCCAGGAACATGATGCCACCTAGTCTGGGAATCCTTGGATCACTTGGGTCAGCTCTCCTGGCTCTGTCCTCTCCCAGCTCCTGTGCACCCCCAGCCTTGTGGCTGCTGGGGTGGGCTGAGGAGCAGAGAAGCCCTTGACTCTGCCCAGCAGTTCCAGAACCATCCCTGAACTATAAACACTGTTTCCAGCACAAATCCAAACCACAGCCCCATACCAGCTACTGTGGAGAAAATTAACTCTATGCCAGACAAAACCAGCACACAGTGACAAAATTTAAACGAAATAAATACTGTGCTGGTTATAACTGGTGAGTTATAGCATGTAGACTCATTTGAGTCAAATCTCTAAAAGGATCTCAGCAGGTCACATCATGCCTTTGGAGTTTGGCCTAGTGAGGATTTCCAGCCCCAAGAGCTGCCCCAGGCACTCTCCCTGACAGGGCCACCTTCACTCACTTCTCAGCAGTCAGGTAGATGACTGTGCTGAGTATTTCCTTCCCCTAAACACCTGGAGAAGGATTTTCTCACAGAGAATCTTAAAAACAGAACCTCCAATTTAAGCTGTGCTCAGAGGAGTCCCAGGATGCAGGACACTTGCTGGGATCCAAGCACCAGCAGGATACCAGCTCCATCTCCCTTCAGACTTGGCTACTGCTCTGTCACTTGGCATTTCCCACACACAGCACTGTGATGTGGCTCCTTTGCATGCCCCATCTCTTCATACACTTGCTGGCCTGGAAAAGCCCTTTGATACAGATTTATTGATCTAAACCACCAGACACCAGCTCCAGCAGACTCCTGGATACAGGGAATCACAAATGCCATGAGGGGATTTCATGTTCTTCATCATCACTTCTGAAGATGAAGGTGAGTTGCCTATTTAGATGAATGACATTCTGGGGTGGCACATAGTGTATGAGCCCATGGTAGCCACCCCCTGAAAATGCCACATTCATGAAGTCAAAGATTATTTTGCCTCTTGTGTTATCTTACACTGGTCCTAAGCACAGGAAGAAGAATGCCTGTTTTGCACTTCACTCGCTGTTAGGCTGTGTCTGGTAACATCACATCAGCTGACATAATGTTAACCAATGCAAGCAGATCAAATGTGACACAAATGTCATGTTGAATCAGATTTTAATGGAGTTGGCAGGTTTTACATCACCAATGAAAAATACCAAGTTCAACCATCATACCTATAGCTACTCAGGATAAAGCAATGCTAGTCACTAACTCCAAGCCACATTTTCATATTCTAACTTATAAAATGGCCATTTTTACTCTCTGTTGTGTTCCTATTTCTTCCCAAAAGTAATAAAAAACACAATGAGGACTAACCAGGACAAAGCATCCATCAGCAGGGAATTCATCTACTGAAAAATAGATAAAACTTAGAGCCTTCTCAAAAAACCCACCAAAATCAATAACAACCTTTCTATTGATTCAAACAGGAAATGGATCAAGGTGTCCATGCCTCAATAAATATTTTTACTGTACAACTAATTTCCCTTGAGAAGGAAATTACAGGGGTTTTTTGTAGACTGTGGGGAACAAAGCAGAGCAAATTTTATGTTACAGAGCAGATGGATTACAAAGGGGAGGCAGCACTTAGGTGATATATCAAGTGATAATAACATGTTGGGTTTTTCAATGTTTTCTTCATTTTCCACTCATACAGAAATTTTACATTGAGGAAAGAGCAAGGCTGATGTTTGCACCATGACTCGTGTCCACGCCCCTCCAAGCTACAGCTGGCAGAGAAACCATGGCATTGGGGCATCAGAGAGCCCACTGGGCCTTTGTCCCCTCCTTACCCAGCTTCTGGAGCAGAAAATAGCCCCAGGACCTTTTGGAACTCCTGTACCTGTGGCTTCTAACCAGTCTCTCCAGAACCACATTGTGCAGGAGATGCAGCCAATCCTGACAGTCCTCTGCAGGGATCCTCCTCAGCCACAGCTGCAGCTCATATCAATTACTTTCAGCATCCTGAGGGTGTTTATCATGCAGGGCCTCAGTGGGATTCTGCCTTTACAGCAGATTATTGTCAGGAGACTGGAAACTCTTGTGCCACACTAATAAGGTAATGCTCTGATAACACAGTTGGTTAATAACTTCTATTGCAAACAGAAGACAAGTCAAAACTACAGAATTGCAGCCTGAAGGGAAGAAAAGAGAAAATGGCCAGCATCATCAGTGCCTGCAGCCCTCACACATCACCTGCTCACCAGCACACTGCCTGCACAGTGCAGCAATCGTCTGCTGCAGCGTGGGGAGGGCATGAGCTGGCAGAGGGATTCTGCTCCCCAAAATACATCACCTAGCTGGTTTTCTCACATGCTGATTTTTCCTTCTCTCACAATACCATTTATACATCAGAAAAATTTCCCTTCCCTAGTCTGCATGTCTTCTGGTGAAAGGAAGAGGACAGATATCCCTGCAGGGACTGGGATGCTGAGCAGTGAGCTGAAAGTGTCTGTCAGGGGCAGCAGGAATTAAAAGGACACTGTCCAGAGCATGGATAGAAACTTTCATAGCCTCCTCCTTGGTTTTGTATCTGTCACAAAACCATGTGTCAGAAGAGGAATTGTGTTTAGCACCCTTTGCATACCAGATCCTGCTGTGCTCTGCTGCTCCTTTTGCTATGAATCTTCCCTTTCTACTTGACCACAACAGAGGCTCATCTCCTGCTTCTTTTTGTTCTAAAAGCTCTAATTGCTCCACTCCTCAGCCCAGTTCTGGGGGAAGAGAGCACATGCAGGGAGATGCTGGGGGCAATGTGCCAGTTGATAATTGTTGAAGTAATGCTCCACTAAGATTTTCAGTATATGAGACAAGGTACCTGTGCTCTTCTCCAGGCTCCCCACAGTAGCTGCTGTCAAGGCCAGGTGCCACTGAACAGAGACCCCATTGTGTAGGCCAGAGCTGCCCACTGAGGGTTTGCCTTTCATATGGGAACTCTGATAAAGGGCACTTGAACAAATCAGACGTTTTCTCTGAGGTGAAAACATTTCCAGCTTACCCTCTTGATCCTTCAGATTGCTATTCATTGTGTGCACTAGAGGAGTGCCTGCAGATGGACCCAAGCAAACTATTAATTCAATGATGAATCCTGCAGTTTACCAGTAGACTGAGACTCAAATTGCAAAACAATTCATCCTCAACCTCGTTCAGGAGTGAGAAGCAGGTATCTCGAGGCTGGTAACCTTTTAGAAACACCACGGTGACAGATTCTGCCTGACAGGTCTGATATGAATTTTGCCTGCTGCATAAATATTGATGGCCTTAATGCTCAGCATAGCAGACTTAATCTTCTTAGCAGGTACGTTTCCAGATTTGGAGCTGTGCTGGCTGCAGGGTCCCAGCTCCTTCCCCAGCACGACAGCAGCGAGGAGCTCAAGGTGCTATTTAGAGTCATTAGCCCTTGAAAGGGAAAGTTAATTGACAAGTGCTCACAAGGAATGGTGTGCACTTGACCATCTCAGAGGAATGGCTCTCAGCCAAGTGGATTCAAGATCCTGAAGAGTCTCTGAGACGTTGAAGAAGGGATGGGGAAGGCACACGAGGGAACCAGGAGAGCGAGGAGCCTGTGGTAGAACTGCTCTTGTCGTGGTGGGGGAGACAAGCCAGCCTGGCACTGCCACTTCACTTCCACATTTCCTGCAGGAAAATTTCCCCCAGGAAATCTCTGTGGTTGAGATGAGAAGGAAGCAAAGATAAACAGGATTTCAATGTGAGTGTTTGTTTTCAGACCTTGATCTCCCAGCCAGCTCTCTGAGAAGGTCTGTGTCCAGGGGGGCTCAGAACCCATCTCCCCCAGCCAGATGTGTAATTCATAACTCCCTTTCTTCAGTGTCAAGGCCAAAGACATAAAGGACATAGAATATTGAGAAAGACCTAACTTTACTGACACTATGAAATATTAAAGAAGCAAGATAGGAAAATAATATTAAGAAAAAAAATGCATCAGTTTGCTGGGTTTTGTCTTCTGCACACTTCCCATTTGTTTATTCCACCTGTATATCTCAGTCCAGCTTTAGGTAACTTGGCTGCTGAAAGTTTATTCTCCCTTTTAAAATAAAGAAAGTTTTAACCTAATTATTTAAATTAATGAGCTGCTCTGCAAATTTTCTATTTTGAACTTGAGCCACTCTCAATCAGCCCTGCCAAACCAAATTCTTTGACCCAATTTCTAAGAATAAATTTCCTCCTGAAAGCTGAAAACAGACACACCAATCTGTATTGTCCAGCCTGCTGAAACTGGGACTTTATAATGGAAATATGCAGAGCCCTCAGCAACAGTGATGCAAATTACTGTGGTTTTTATTTTTTTGCAAAGGCTATTCTGAGATTCTGAGGTCAGTACTTACATGGCTTGATGACAAGGGAATTAACTGTACAAAGATCAGGTGATATTAGAATTTAAAGAAACCTCACTGGGAAAAAATAGAAACATTCAATATTGCATGAAGCATAGATGTGCCATTGGTTACAGAGCTGGAATGATTTTTTTTTACTTTTACACTGACAAATGGATACAAGGGAAAGGAAAGGATTTTGTGCTGCTTATTAACTAACATTCTTTTTAAAAATCATCATCAAATCTCTATGATCAAACCTTTAAATATGTATTCTATAGAATTAAATATCTGGGTATAATAAATTAATGGCCAGTTACCTGCAACCGTGCAGATCATTTCCCCTTGCCTCTCCTTTCTCTTTAGGCTGCACACCCATGCCAGGGATTGTATCTCACTGTCACCTCTTGCCTGCACCATAAATCAGAGGCAGTTTTGCTGCTGAGCTGCTGTGCTTAAATCAAACTCTGTGTGTATTAATAAATATAAATTGCATAGCAGCTGAGTGCTGTAATCCTGATGGGGGTCTGAGGAGGCTGCCATCAGTAACCTGGCAGCAATTGTACCCTGGCACCCAGGATTTGTATTTCTGCTCTTGCACTGGCTGCAGCAAGACTTCTGTTTGCTTCAGCTAACGTAGATTATGCCCCTTTGATCTCTCCTGGTGAAATTATCACACACTGTTTTCCAGGGAGGGTCATGACAGAGGGAGAATTCATGGCCAGGAGTTCTACAAGGGCTTAATCTTGCAAACTCCTCACTCAGTGAGACCCCGGGGCAGAGCAAGCCCTGGCTGCACTAAGCCAGCAATAGCAGGAGCATCTCAGGGGAGAGCTGTTTGCTGCCACCTCCCCAAATCTCTCTGAGCAGAGTGGGAGGAGGCAGCAGCACCAGCCCAGGCTGTCAAAGAGCAGCAATCTCTGCTCTCCCAGCACAGCTCTTGCTTTAGACACAGCAATAAATGCAGTGCCCAAGACTGGAAGGATGCTGGAGTAATGAGGAATTTTAACACCAGGGGATTTGACCCACAGAGAGCAGAATGGCAGCAGCACCTCAAATACTTGTTGCAGATCCCAGGTTTTCCTGAGAGCCACTTGCCTCTTTCTGAAGTTGTAAACACACAAAGCAAATTTTGTTAATGTGAATGTCTCATAGCACAGACAAAGCACCCTCTGCAGCACATTCTCCCACCCACACATGCTGGAATGTGGCAGGATGAGGTGCAGGCAGTGCTCCAGCTACCCAGAAAACTGCCAAGGAGCCCAGCACAGTCACCCAAAAATACCACCCAGAATAATTTACGATGTACTTGTGTTCTGCCTTGTTTCTTAGAGGTATTTTATTTCTGCTGGAAGCATACAATTATATTTCGTAAAACTGATGTATCTTAAAACTATAAATTCTGCCACTCCATCATTTCTGTTTGTTCCAGAGAAAGGACCTATCTCTGAATCAGGGCAAAGCAGGGATTTTATTCCCTTTGATTCAGAAATAGAGATCTGTACATTTCAAAGAGAAATATTTAACCATAGTCAGATGGGCTAAAATGGTGCTAAAAGGTCTTGTTTAGATTTAGCATTATTAGCAAAAAGAGTTAAAAGCTCTTCCTTAGTAAAGCAAACAAAGTAAGACAATTTTGAAGGAAAACTAGAACTATGATTCTATACAGAGAGCAGCAAGGATATACTCGTAATTTGAAAGAAAGAGAACACCTAATTTATTTATAGTCTTTCATTTAAGGGAATAAAACGTTTTTGCCTCCAGCTGTAGAGAACAGAACTATTTCCAGTCCATCAAAGAGAGAAACACAGTACAGACCTCATCAGCCATGCCATCAATAGCAGCACCAGTGCTTGATGGAGGACCCCAGCAGCAGTCCTGAGCACTTGCATTTCCTTCAGCCACCACTTACCAGCCAGGGTAGAGCTCTCCTGGGGCACGTGGGGCTGGCATGATGCTACAGCTGAAGTACTGCAGCTGCAGCAGAAGGTCCTCTCAAATCAATATTTTTCTTTTATACAAAGTCTGAGGACACAGTCTGACCACTGCCATCTCCATGGCTTCTCCTTACTCTTTTGGATAGAGCAGCAACCAGGTTTACAATAACCCTGTGTCATCTCAACCTTGGGAAATAGAAATGTGTTTGTGCAGAACAGGCCTATTAGCTAAACCTCTGCTGCAGGGCACAGCTCAGGTGAGCCACTGAATTTTATCTGAATCCCCTCAAAAGCCTCTGGGAAGCCTCAGGAAGCTTAAATAATGTAAGGGCACCAAGCACTGAACCCAGTCCCTTGATGCTTTGAGCTCAACCACTTTGCTTTTAGCCTCATCACCCGGTGAAGAGGAGGGAAGTGGTGTTGGCAAAGTTTGCCCTGCAGTGGGGTGAGAGCAGGGAGAGGCAGGGAAGGGGTGCAGGGGAGCACTCCAATGCCTGAGCACTCCTCAGCAGCATCCCTGCTGTTCCTCTGGCTCCTCAGGAGCCCGGAGCCCTGCCAGGTCTGGGAGTGAAGCGAGACTTGTGCAGAACCCTCCAGAGAGCAAGAGCTCTGTCAGGGCAAACCACATGAGAGGGCCAGGAGAGGAGAGGATTTGGGGCATCCAGGTGCTCTGGGATGTGGCTTTGCTTCCCTACCCCTGCTGGAGTAAAGATACAGTAAAGATAGAGCAACTGCAAGTATCAGTAGAGAAGAAAACCATGGCAACAGAAACTTAGTTCCTATGTTAATTTATTGCCATCGAGATATTTGCCAAGTGCCAACTCCCTGGGAAAAATGCACTTTTCATCAGTACTGCACAGAAATTAGCATCAGAAGAATTAATGCACTTAATAACTGACAAAGAACACGGAGAAATGTGCATGAGATATGAAGACAACTGTATTTATGTGTCCCCTCAACTTATAGCAAACACCAGCTAACTGGATAAATGTCACTGCAAGTTTGAATCATGACTTGGTGTCATTTTAAATTCAAGTGAAGCAAGGGTTTTCTTTATTTATCTAACACTGGAAGTGACATAATGAATAAAGGGCACAAGCTCCTTGTTTGTGTTGCAAATCTTTCAGCCTTTAACCTAGAAAAAGGTGAAGGCATTTCCAAAACAGGTCAGGTCATAGGCTAATCTGCTGGTTTGTACCCAGAGGAGGTGTGTAGCAGACATGGGACCTATCAGACCTTTAGGCCCTGGGGACTTGGGCCATCTCCTCCTCCTCCTCACTTTTCCTGCCCCATCTAAGGCAGGAGACTCTGCAGCCCCTGGCCCTGCTGTGCAAGTGCCTCCCAGCCAGGAGAGCCCCCACGGAGCACATTCAGCCAGACCTCTGCTGTTCCACAAAGCAGCAGCACAGAACATCTGTGCCTGGCTATAGGAGACCCAGGGGTTTGTGTGCTGGGCTGGGAGCCTCCAAACCCCCTCTAACACTCTGATCCTTGGCTGATCTCCAAGGTTATATCCTGCTACCCCACACTCCCAACAGCACAACTTCTCCACATGGCTTTGATATCTCCCCTCCTTCCATTTCACAGCCTGCTAATCTGAAGTGCTAGACAATGAGCAACCAGCTTGCCAGAGCATCTCTGGGCTTTTCATCCTTCTCTCAAGCGAGTCCACTTCTTGGTTTTGGCCCACATAAAAAAAAGAACCTTTTTTCCCAGCTCTAATTCATTAAATATGCAGCACACAGGCTACAATTAGGATGACTACAAGTAGCATTGTTAATTTCTATGAATATTTTTGAAGTAATACCAATCTCTGTATTTTTGGTTTTTGTTGTGTTTTTTTTTTTTTTTTTTTTTTTTTTTTTTTTTTTTATAATATACTGCTTTAGCAACAGACAGGACTGTCTACTGTCAGATATGCACTGCAAAACAAAGTCCTGGGTTTGCTTTCAGGACCTACAGAGACTTTAGGAAACTTGGGTGGTGATGAGCTTGTTTTTCTATCTGAAGCAACTGCTCGTTCATATGTTTCTAGAAGATGGTTTTTCCAGACCTGCCCCCAGATTTCCCCCTCCAAATGATTAAACACTGTTTGTTTACACTGAAGGCAGTATAGCTGATATGCATTCTGTCTCTCAGCCTGTAACCTTGTGACAAACTGACCACTTTATTCAACCTCTCGATTTTAACAGGGAACATTATTTAGTACCACATGCAAATTGGCATCTTAACTGTGAGAAAAATAGAGACTGATTCATTGTTCAGCTGATGGGAGGAATTACCTCCATCACTATGTGATTCATCTTGATTCATCCCACACCAGGAATCACGGAGGAATAATTTAAAGCCAACTCAATATGTTGTAAGCTCTAAATGGGAAAGCCTGTGCTTAGTACACGTTGCTGCTGGACAGAAGCAAAGTGTGGGGCTTTCCTGTTGCAGAGGAGCTATACTGCAAAGATGGAAGCATAGTTACAGAAATTGATTATTTTCCCCCACCCATGGTTCACTGTGGAAAGCTGACTCTCACAGGACAAGGTAGAAAAAGAAACAAGACAGAGAAAAGGCATAAAAAATTTATTGTAGGTAAAGCAAGATCTGTGCAGGGAAAGAGTGACAAAAATTGAACTGCTACATACACTGATGAAACAACTAGGCCAGGACATGGTAGAGCATCCTAAAACACTGCAAAGCCTGGAGCTTGCCTGCTTGCACATGAGACAAACAGAGGGCAGGTGAAAAAAAGGGAAAGCACACAAGCTGGAAGAAAATATGGGGGAAAAGGAATTAGGAAAGCAGCAACACAAAGCAGATACCCCAGGACTCAGTAATAGTGGAAGATAGGGATAACGAGAAACACAGCCAGGAAAATAACTCAAAGACCAGAAGGATTCAGGTTCCCTGATGGGGTGGGGTAGTAGGGGTGACCTTATAGACAAATTGCAGAGTATTTATCTGCCACAAAGCACTCTTTCTTTCAAGATCCTGCTATGGCCTAGACACAGGGCTGCATGAGACAAAAAGACAGTGGATATTGTTCCCATGGCACAGCTTTAGCATGTACAGAAACAGGGGGGTTTCTAACCCTGACCTAGCACAGACTAGAAAGCCCTGCTGTGGAGTTAGGGGAACACAGGCAGGGCAGCCCTGCACACCAGAACCAGGTTATGGATTTACTGAGTGAACACTCTGAAACTCTGTAATTGCCATCTGGGCTGCATCATTCCAATATGGGGGTTTTAATGGAGAGTTAAGAGCAGTGCTGACCTTTAAATACCCTAAGTATTTTAAAGCTGTACTAGAAGATTTTACACCAATTATTTATTAGCATTATAAGTAAATGAGTTATTATCATTCATGAATTCTGTAACAGTCAATTTGTTTCTCTGCCCAGAGCCTTGAAGTGCCTATTTCACAATTTCTTAGAGATGTAACCATAGGAACTAAGTGGTTGCCAACATAAACCCTCACAATTAATGACAATAAGCTTTCACCCCATTGAGTGATAGTGAAATGTATACAGAGCTGATGAAATGCACCTCAAGGGCCATGGGACCCTGAAGGCAGAGGCACATCAACTGGCTGTGCAACACCCACATGCTGCCTCAGTGAGTGCATTGGCTCAGCTGTGCATTTCTGAAACCCTCACACAGAGAATCATGCTGTGAAATGGAAGACCAAGAAGGCAGATTTTCTGCCCTGGAAAGCAGAGATCCCTCTGAGCTGTGATAGAGAGCAAAGACAGTGCCCTTGACCCATTCCCTGAGCATCACAGAGGAATGGGAAATGGCAACAGAGAGGAACCTGACTCCTCTCTGACAATTCCCCAGGGGCACCAGGAAAGCTGCAGCACTGAGGGCTGTGCTCCTGCAATTTGAGCAGCCCCCAGAACTCCCTGCAGTGCAGCACCCACCTGGGATGAGGCTGTCGATGCCTCCTGCACTTAAATATCTTCTGTGGAGATCCTCCCTGTCCCTTTCACACTGGGATGAATATTTTGTCTCTGTTCCTCTCTGAAGAGGTGGGTTTGTTTTTTTCCCTAAGCATCTCTTGCTGGAGGATAGACAGCTCCACTGCAGATGATCATCCCTACGTGGGTGGGTGGGTGATTTCCAAGCAATAACATGGCTTTTCCCAAGAAAGGTTCACAAATACTCCATCTCTGGAGGTGATAATTTTACATGCTTAAATACCAGGCCAAGGACGAATTCTTCTGCTCTTGCTTGCCTGTGACCAGGAAGGCACAAGACCTTCTTGCAGAGGAAAATGTTCAGTAACACCTGAAAGCAAACTGCTTTCTTGACAGGGAGGGCATATTCATCAGGAGTTTTTGACATTTATGGTAACAGGTTCAGAGGACATCTTGAAAGACATCTCCATTTACTGCTTCAAGAGAAATATCCAGATGACTTTTCCCACAGCATGTTATGGTAGAAATTAGACTATGGAAATTAGAAGCATCCTTGCAAACGGTTTGGGGCTTCATGAGGTGGCTCTATCAGAAAGAAATACAAGACTTTCCTGTTTTTGAGATTCTTCCCAGAGGGATGCTGTGGAGGAAGATTGTGAGTGTGCTCCAGCTCCAGAGAAGCAAACAGTTCTTTGCCCACAAGAACAGTCATTTGGGGCCTGAGCAAAAGGGAGCAGAGCCCTTTTTAGGAGGAGGAGATGTTTAAGAAGAGGGTGCAGGGAAATGCAAGCAGCACGTGAGGGGCTGCAGGCCCATCTCCAATCTGGCAGCATAGAGGGAGTGAGGGGCTGCCAGAGCCCATGGATCAACCCTGCAAAGGAACAGAACTGAGAGTTTGTCATTTAAATCTTTGTGAATGAAAACAGTTGAAAAGGGGCACAGCAATAGCTTCTTTTTTTCCTTGGGGAGCACTGCTACAGAAAAGTGAAGTGCTTGAAGAGGGGTAGTACAGGCAGGGCACAGTTCTGCACACACACATCCATTCCTATCTGAGCTCTCTACATACAAAACATTGCATTAAGTGATGCCATACTGATTTTTGCCTTTTTTTCTTGGATATATTCTCTGTATTCTTTACACAAATATTTGTAGCTCTGTAGCCTATTATTACATTCAGAGCTAGTTTTCCCAGTACTTTTGCCTGCCCTGATAGGCAGAAAGAGCAAAGATATTCCAAAGCCCCTACCCTATCTTGGTTCTCCCTGGGACCCAAGGCCAAAAACAGCTCTTAGAGACACATTTTCATCAACAGGTTCAGTTTCCACCTGAGGGGGGAAGGATTTAACAGGGGCTTGAACTGCAGGGGAATTGCATCACCACCTGTGCTCCCAGTTGGTGATTTTTGTCAATTATGCTAATTCAATAAACTTACAAACTGTATGCACCCTCGTGGGGAGTGGGCTTTTGTGGACACTTTCTGCATTTGCCCCTGGAAGCCTCCAATAAAGACCAGACTTTATATTATCACCTATACTAGTATTATCTCAAAAGTATGTGTGGTTTGATTTCTAAGTTTCTTAAGGCATCATAAGAAGCCCCATTTGGCTTCTGCAGTGCAATAATCCTACCAATAAAAAAGCCCATTTGAATATTTGATGCCATTAAGTAAACTGTACTGAACCCTTAAACAGGTTTTTGGTTATCTCAGTCATCAGAAACACTCAGAATCATCTGTGCTTAAATGTATCTGTCTTCAGCTTGGTACAGATACACAGTTCCTGGCAGATAACAGTGTCACACCAGATAATAAGCTCCTGCTGCTAGATAAAGCACTTGGAGGAAGATGCACATTTGAATTTCTATTCCCTTGGCTTTAATGAGATGCCATCAGCTCAAGTTTGGCCCCATATTTTAATGCCACTAAGAGAAGTTCTATGCAATCATAACAACAATAAAAAAAATTAAATTTTTAGCAGGATTTCTACTGAAAATGGGATTTTCTTGCAAACCCACATTTCTTTGCAGCCTTCATGCAGAATTGTGTTGGCAGATAAGAAATCACACCCAGGGAGGATGGGACTGAGAGATCTCACAGGGTGACTCAGGACTTGGTCAGGCAGAAGAGCTTTGGAGACTGAGAGGTTCCATTTCCAGAGGTTTGAGCTCCTCCATGCCCCACACACAGTCACCATCCATTGCTCCCCAACAGCAGCTTCTCCCCACAGAGGCAAAAGGCTCAGACCTGACAGATTTGGTGTTTTTCCTCTCTTTCTCTGCTCCATATGCTGCTGAATTCCAGGGTGTCCAGTGCCACATCCCAATCTTGATGAAAATCTTGGTGACCTCGAAGGGTTTTAAGATCTCAAAAACTCATTTTCTCCTTCATATTCCAGCAGGAATAACTTAGAAAATAATCATTTGGCCATATATATATTTATATCCCATCATATTATATTCTAAACAACTGCCTTGGGGTACAAGAAACCACATTAAAATGCATGCAAACTGAGTTAACAAATGTCAGCCAGAGGTCCCAAACACAAACTGTGCTTCTCAGACTCCAGGCTAGATATCTGAATAAACAGATGCTCTTTGCACTGCTCCTTGAAGGTTAAACTTAACCTTTGTTAGACAAACAAGGGACATTGATAGTCTTTTCTAAATAAGAAAGGTCAATTGCATGTATAATCAATAATATTAGACCATCTGACATATTTTAGGTTTGGGGTTTTAGCAGAGGAAGAGAAGTTTTAATATTTCAAGGAGAGGAGAAGCAGGCAGACTGTGTGCAATAAATCAAAAGATTAAGAGTTGAGAGGCACTCACTGAGAGGCAGCAGCTCCCTGTTTCCATAATACCTACTTTATTTGCAGCTTGGGCTCCACCCCAGCTGGAGGCATGGTCTCCAAGCCACCTCCAAGGAATGGCTCCTCTCTGACACCCTGGTCCTGGCAGGTTTTCAGGTCCACTCACAACAAGACCCAAGTTTTATTCTTTCTTACCAGTGAGTTAGGACTTGAGATCTGGATGTAAGTAATTCCACCAAATTATTTATCTTATTCCAAAAGATAAATTTTGTTAGAAGCACTCTTATCCATAACTCCATATCCATGCTCACAAAGAGACCTAAACAAAAAGTCCAGAAAAACCTATAAGAAAAACTGTGAAACAATTTCCCATTATCATAAAAACAGAAGAGAAAGTTAGGGAAAATCCTAGAAAATCCTGTGTTGCTTTTTCCCTGGAAACAGAAAAACTAAATATACCGAAAGACTCTTTGTTTCCTCACAGGTTGGCCAGCAGGGTTTTTACTTTTTCTTGTTCTCTTTTTGGGCTTTGCAGTATGAAATCAAGGCACGTGTTCCTCTTCACTTTTTTTGCAATCTCCATTGATTTATGTTCCTTTAGGCTGTGCTGCTTTTTCCTGCCCGTGCTTCTATTCTCCTCTAACCTACCCTGCATGCCTTAATCTGTGGAATTTTTTTATTCTCTTCTATCTCATGTAGATATCCATCTTTCTAGCTCAGCAAAAGCTAATGTGAATATGAGCAGTCCATATTCCAGCTGTATGGTGCTGTGTGTGTGAAAGGAGCTGCCTCCCACCTCTGATTGCCCTAATTTACCCATTTGATTTCTCTTTACATAACTAAGTGAATCCTTTCTCTACCCAGGCCATGCTTGCTGACCATGGAGGTTATTTTTAATGTGGTTCCCATCCCACAGGAGCAAGGATTGCCAGGGTTCTGTTCCTTCCTGCTTTGCTGAGTTACACAGCACAACTAATCTAGAATGACTCTCAAGGACCCCTGCTACTCAACAGAGCACAATCAACAGAATTGCTTAATGCTTTGCCTTGTTGTTTCAAGAATAATGGGTTCAGGTGAGGTGACAATGCCTTGTAAACTGAGATACATTTTATTAGGAAACTGCAGAACTACAATTGTTGATCATCTAATTAAATTTCAGGCTAAGTTTGCTGCAATTTGATTTACTGATGTGTTCTGAGTGACTCACAAACATTTTGAAATAAGGGGCTGGTATGACAACTGTGCACAATGATACAGAAAATAAAGGCCTTTTCCATGCCAATTGGAAATAAAACCACATTTATTTAAATAAAGATATGAATTATTTATGGAACTTCTGTAACACAAAGATGCTGATGCAGACACTATCATAATAGAGAATATAAAAGCAGAAACTAAACATGTGTCTTACCTGCCAATAATCCTGCAAGATATCTAAAGAAATAGTGCTTGTTTACTCTAGTGAGCTGATCCTCCCAACACACAGTGGACGTGAGTTTTTCCATATTTCATCTCAAAGTCAACTAGAATACCTTATACCATACTAAATATTTCCACTCCAAAGCTGAATCTTTATAATTGTTATTATACAGAGAAAATATCTGATGATTACATCCAGACAGATATGCCCATTTCCATCATAAGCTTTACAACAGTTTCATTGCCTCTCACTGAAAAGTCAGCATTTTGCAAGATTTAAAGAAAAAAAAAAAAAGACAGAAAAAAGGAAGTTGAAAACAATTATACAACACAAGTTTCATAGCCATTTTCCATGGGAACAAAGTCTTCTATAGTCAGGGCAATTATTCCTTTTAAAGTATAACTTCCAATGTTCTGCTGTGACTAGCATTTAAATAGGGAATGAACTCATCATCTCACCGTTTAACCATCTGTAAATAGTCTAAATACAGGACATTAGATCTGGATAAGAAATCTCTGCAAAAATGTTCATTGGTATCTAGAGCAAATTAGAGCAAACTCCATTTTGTAGACGACACCAGAACTCTTTGTTCCTCAGGAATCATCTGGAAGAGTTGATTTTTCTGCCAAACGGTGGCATTTTGGCTGCCTTGAGTGGAAGTTGAGGGAGCATGGTTGAGGTAAAGAGCACTTAAATTCTGGCTAAAGTCAGCAGCTAGACCATGGCAGATTCAAACCAGAATCCATGGGAAAGGCTGTGAGCCTCACAGCCCTGCTTCAGAGACCCACTGCTAGGGTTGCACCATTTCAATTACAAAGCTGCCCAGCGGCCATGAATGAAAGCAATAAAATGACATCCTGGAGATGTAGCACTTGCTGCATTTATAGCATTAATGATGATTTCATCCCATCTCATCCCATCTGTAGCAAGGCATAATTTCACTAATACCCTTTTAAAACACAACTAGACTCTCTACTTTCAAGGGAGGGAATCAGTCCACCGGTGCCCACACGAAGACAGAGCCATTGTTCAGGAGCACAGCAGCCAAACATCATTTCCAGAGGAGCCCTTAATTGACTGCACTTGTGAAAGATGCATCAAAATGTCCCAAAATGAGCACATTGTCGCTTTTATAATTTGCTGACAGTTTGCCCCCAGGTAAACCTCCAGCACACTAATAGTTTTTCTTGGCCAGCACAACCAATATAGACTTAATATCTTTCTTTGCTAAATAAGAGGAACATTTACAATAGCTGCTGGGTAGAAAATTAACCAAGTGAACTCTTCAATTTGTCTGTCCCTGTCTGTCTCTCTCATTAATTTTTTATGGAAATCAAAGACTAATTCTGTCTCTCTGCTTGTAATCACATTCAAAACATGCTCATGACTCAGTAATCTGCTTATGAACATTGCCGTTCTCTGCAGTAACTCTGCAGACACCCACATTTGGGGCGGTCTGAATGTTCACACAGCTTGCAGTTGCCAACACAATTTTTATTCCTTGCTGTTTTTGTCATTTTAGAATCTCCCTTCCATTTTGAAAGCTATCAGGGTGAACAGGAAACTCATCAAGCCAAAGTCAGAAGTCACAAGAAGCTATTCACCACACTGCAAAACCCTGGTAAGCAATTTCTGATGGCTTTAGGAAAAAAAAAAAAAAAAGGAATTTACTGATGATGCTTTTTTTTAAAACAAGCCCAGCCTGAAAGGCCAGATGTGAAATCCCACACTTATTATCCCAATACAAGGGAAGTCTGATCCAAATTTGTTATTTTGGCTTGAGCCAACACTATTTGCTCAGTTCCTCTGCATACAGAACATAATGGGAGTGAGGTTTCATTTCAAATTTCAACTAGTTGCCAAGATGTTAACTTCCCTAGCTGTGTTCAGCATCACAATTACCTGCTTCAACCAGTAATTGGTTGCCTTCATACAGCAGCAATAATCTAGTTATTATTCCTCATTCTGCCCCAGTCAAAAAGGCTCTGGGGAGGAACAGTGAGCAGGTATCCATGTCACCTTCCTGCAGCTACTGGAATAATAGTGGCCAAGGAGAATTTCCATTTAATGGCAATACCATAATTTATGTGCCCCTTGATGAGGAGAGACAAAAGGCAGTGATGAACCAAGGACCAGGAGCAGCTCTGTGGGACCACGAGGGGCACAGCTGGGCTCATCATTGTTATCCTCTCAGCTGCATTTTGATGGCTTAGCAACACAGCTAATTTTACCTAAGAGGGAAATGGTGAAGCAAAGTGATAATACTTCTTTATTAAGCAAATGCACTCTTATTTATAGCCAGATTTTGGATCACAAAAATAAAAGAGATGAAGACAGAACTTACTATTTTTTTGTGTGTGTGTGTGCTTAATTAGTACAAATGTTTTTCCACATTCAAATCATGTACCAAAATCAACTATCTTCCAGCATGTAAATGTTTTTCTGACTGTATGGATAGCACAAATACCATGTCAGGAGAGTTTGTAGCAAAATGGTTTGCACACTTCTACTTAAAACCCTGTTCTAGACACAAAAACCCCCACATGTAGGTATTGCAGAGATCTGGCAATGTATTCAAATGTTCTCTCATGCTTCCTGCGATCAGTCCCCAGAGGATAATATTTTGGAAGAAGCTAATTTGTTACATATCTAAAGAAAACAATAACAGGCTTCCCAGCTCTGCTCACACAACACCACATAAAACCAAAAAGGATTTCTTTATTCTAAAAGAATGAGCCATGAGTTGCCTAAAAATAAGCTTTCATAAGCACATAAAAATAAACACCACAAATATGAGGGAGAGAGAATTCTAAATGAGACATTTATTAGACTCGGGATGGCAAAAGAATAATGAAGTAACATGTGAAAATTAATTCTCTTTGATTTGACATGTTGATTTTTGTGTGTTTACAGCTAGGTAGGGATTTGCTGAAGAGAGGTGTCCGTGAGGACATGCAAGTGGGTCAGAATGACAAGTTTCTTCAAGCTGAATTGCACCATTTTTAAAAAATTACCTTCTGAAGAAAGTCTAAGGACAAAAACACACCTCTGCCAGCTAAGCAAAACTCTCCTAAAAGTTCTTGTGCAGAATGTACTCTACTTCTTATTATTTACAATTTCTTTTTTTATTTTGCCAACTACAGTATTTCCATATCAATCTAGAGCATGCTCATTTTAGGCTTTAAAACTGGGTCAACACACCCTGGAAATTCACACCAAACTGCAGTTCCTGAGCACAGATAGGCAGAGTTGTCAAAATATTCTCATCACTGAGTAAATTTGTGCTTAGAGCAAAACCAACAGCCTGGAAAACACGAGTGCCCTGCAAGCTATCAATTAAGCCTTACATCAGGATAAACTTGTGTCAGGAGGAAATTATTTCCATTTTACCTGGAGAGATTCAGCTCTGCTCTGACGTACAGAGAAAGACAGCTCAGGAAAGAGTCCACTTGCCTAAAGAAA
Organism: Urocynchramus pylzowi; assembly: GCA_013397555.1. Lineage (NCBI taxonomy): Eukaryota > Metazoa > Chordata > Aves > Passeriformes > Fringillidae > Urocynchramus > Urocynchramus pylzowi. The sequence continues at coordinate 1,438,915 of VZRH01014904.1, read as the reverse complement.
GGGCATATCCTTGCTGTGCTGTTTGATAAGGTGCTACAGGGAGCTCCTGTACCCTCAGTGGGGTGTGATTTAACCTGAGCATTTTCTGAGACTTCAAAGCATTCCCATTCCTCATCAAAATGAAAGAAAAAGGCTTTCAGGACGTGTTTTTGCAAAAGCCACAAAGTGTCCCCAGAGGAGCCCAACACTTCATGACTGAGGCAGAAATTTGGTAGCTGGAATTTGCACACAAAGCCCTGGTGTCAGGGAGGTGCAGCAGGGAGATAAAGCAGCTCCCCACAGCAACCTGGATGTCAGAAAATCCACCTTCCTACAAATCCTCTGGAGAGCCTCCTTTTCCCCAAGCTGGTCTCTCCTTGCTTACAGCTTTCTGGGCCCATGAACCCTTTAGCTCAGAGTAACAAGATGAATCCAAAATACCAAGATATAAGTAAAACTGCAGGAAGAATGCAACATATTTAAAATTTTTGAAGTTTCTTTCATTTGCAGTGGCTCAAATTGGACTTTGTGTCTTTTTTAAAGCTTCTCTTACTGCTTCTAATTGAAGAATTCATTTTATTTAACAGATGTAGAAGAAAACCTTTTATTTCATGAAATAGTACCTGAACCACAGTTTTGCATTAACTTCATCAAAATTGACATCTGGTAGTTTTTTTTCTGATCTTTGGAACAGGTTTAAGACAAGAAAACCTTTAGAGCACTCTTATCCTAGGTTATGCTTACCAACCAGTCTTCCCAGCTCCATGTCAAACACAGAGCCAGATGGGAGAACCAGGTGGGTTTTCTCTTCCTGTAGATATTCACACAGGCCTCAGTGGGTAGGAACTAAGTCTGCTTGGAGGACATGATTCTGAGAGTGGGTGCTTCAGAGGCCAAGATGAAACCTTTGAACTCAAGGGAAGGTAGAAACCTATTAAAGATTATTTCATCACCTCTGGTTCTGGGAGGTGTGTTAATATTCACTGCAAGTTGTGCTCAGGTGGAGAAAAGCATCTTGCTCAAGATTCAAAACATGGCACCACCAGCTAAAAGGTGGAAATGTTGGTTCCATAGAATCCAACAAAAAAATTCCCACCAACTTGGGAGATGTCAGATCTTCCTCCTGAAACATTGGCTGCATCTCTGCCTTCCTGCACTGACATTTTCCTGCTCTAGTATCACTCTTTCCTCTGCTTTTACATGCCATCCTCCTAACTTAATCCTTCCTCCATTTAAGATGTATTTTATGAAGTTGATTTTCAAGGCAGCAAGCTGCCCCACCTGCTCTATATCTTTATCTGCTGCCCTTTCCTTTCTCTTCTCCTTCTGCATCTTTTTCAAAGCAGCTGAAGAAAATGTAACCTTTACTGTGCAGCATCTTGCCAGCCAAATGAGGCAGGAGAAATCAAGATCTACCTCCTTTTTCCCACCCAAGTACCTCATGAGTGTTTTGGTCCTAAGAGGAGTCTGAACTAACAGACATAAAATTTGCTCAGATGTATTTTTCCTAGACTGGTCCTAATTCAATGTTATTGTACATGGCTTCCACTCCCCAAAGAGCACTGCCACACGTTTTTTTTGGTTGAAAGTCACACTGCTCTGTCTTATACTTCAGTGGGATTTAATGAACAGGGAAATATCCCTTTTGAAACATCCCATGGCTTTCAGGCTACTGAATGAGGTAAATGTAAATTGAATCTGAAGATCATATGATTTTTTTAAAAAATGCAATAGATGAACCTAATTTCCACCCAGATACATTTTCTAATAAGACACATATTTCCCTTCCAGTTCTGGTACTGCCAATATCGTGCTGCATCTAATAGTATGGCATCACACAGGATGGATGGGTCAGAAGAGTTCAGTCTTAAATTTGTAGGAAAAATTATGCTGTACATATTTTCCAGTTTTTGTCTGCGCTAAACTCTCCATCTTGAGATATGCAACATTTACCAGCTTACACATTTTACATTTCCCTCTTTGAATTCCCATTCACCTTCTGCTTTGAACTGTTTCAGGGTCTGTTAGCAAGGGAAGATAGAGCTGCTCAGAAAAATAAATTACTTTTTAAAAAATATCACAGTAGTGCAGGCATGTTTCTGAGTAACTGGGTTGAGAAAGGAAACAACTGCAAACCATGTACTTGAAAGTACCTGGACAAATTGACTTTGCATTACAAATTGGGCCTGTGCTATTCAAAAGCATCAATGTGTATTGTTAGTAGTCAATTCAAGTAGTAGTTAATAATATTCCATTACAGTTAGTAATTAATTCAATAACAAAATTAAATAAATATTAAGTATTATATATCAACATTACTTTAAATTATTATTATTTAAGACAAATATTAAATAATCAAATTCAAGAATAGTTAATGGTTAATTCAAATCACCTATTTAATGTCTAAAGGACCTATGTAAAGAGAACTTACTTTCAAGACTACAGTATGAATGAGCTATTGTAGCATCATTTTTTAACTGCCCAAAGGGTGATTTTAAAAGTTAAGACTAAATTTCTGACCTTATACTGTTACCCAGAGGCAACCTTCTGTTGCTCACTGACTAACACAGCACTAATCTGATTTCCAGGAAACATTCAGCTCTAATTCCTCTTGCCATCAGTAAAGGAAATGAGCTGGCCCATGCACTGCCTTTACAGCTGTTAGTGACGAGGCTGGCAGGATAATTCAGATTGAGTCCCCTCTCCCCAAACCACAGAGCAGCCTGGTGTGTCTGTGCTCCAGAAATCCCTGCCCTAACCTGCCCTGGAGTGGGGCTGGGATGTCTCAGGTGATGGGTGACCCTTCTCCACCTCCTCTCCAAATTCCTGTTGGGTGAAACCCACCTCCACAGACTCTCTCCCTGCCCCAAGTGCTCATCAGGCTCCTGTCTCTTGTACATGGCTCTGCAACAAACAAACAGAGACAGAAACTGCCTCCTGCCAAAGAAAAAAATGGCAAGAAGGAAGAGATTAATGTGGAACAGCTGTGCTGTGGATTTTTTGAATAATTTGCTGAAAATAAACTTTAATGGCAAATTAAGAGCAGAGATTAGCTCTGCAGTTCTGTGTTCTCAGAGGGTAACTTGCTTGCACAAAAGCAAAGCCAGAGCTTGGCACCAGGAGCAGCTCAGCTGGCAGTGCCTCCCCAGAGCCAGGCAGGGATGGGAGCACGGCTGGCAGGGAGCTGCTCTCCACAGCCTGCCTGGCTCTGGGCTGCTCCCCACAGCCTGCTCAGCTCTGGGCTGCTCCCCACAGCCTGCTCAGCTCTGGGCTGCTCCCCACAGCCTGCTCAGCTCTGGGCTGCTCCCCACAGCCTGCTCAGCTCTGGGCTGCTCCCCACAGCCTGCTCAGCTCTGGGCTGCTCCCCACAGCCTGCTCAGCTCTGGGCTGCTCCCCACAGCCTGCTCAGCTCTGGGCTGCTCCCCACAGCCTGCTCAGCTCTGGGCTGCTCCCCACAGCCTGCTCAGCTCTGGGCTGCTCCCCACAGCCTGCTCAGCTCTGGGCTGCTCCCCACAGCCTGCTCAGCTCTGGGCTGCTCCCCACAGCCTGCTCAGCTCTGGGCTGCTCCCCACAGCCTGCTCAGCTCTGGGCTGCTCCCCACAGCCTGCTCAGCTCTGGGCTGCTCCCCACAGCCTGCTCAGCTCTGGGCTGCTCCCCACAGCCTGCTCAGCTCTGGGCTGCTCCCCACAGCCTGCTCAGCTCTGGGCTGCTCCCCACAGCCTGCTCAGCTCTGGGCTGCTCCCCACAGCCTGCTCAGCTCTGGGCTGCTCCCCACAGCCTGCCCAGCTCTGGGCAGGCTCCTGCTTTTGGGACCTCCACTCGCTGTGAGCTGGCTCAGGAGGAAAGAGGAGGTGATGGCCCAGTGGATCAGCTTGGCTGCTCCTCTCCCCTCTTCTGAGAGGTGACCCAAGAGGTTCTGGGCAGAGGTTGAGCACCACTGCCCATGGCAGGGAAGTCACTGCCTCTGCCAGTTCAGGCTTCTCTCTCCTGAATGTATCTGTTTTTCACCAGTTCAGAGGCCCAAATGAACCAAAACCAGACCTTTCAGATCCCTCCACAAATTTTGGTTCCCACCACAGGAGCTGACAACAAGCAGGCAGCCTGCACCCCACTGGCCTATTTGAATGTGTTTTCTGAGCTCACCAAGAACTCAAGTCCTTCAGTTTGCATTCTCAGCCATTCTCCCTCTGCTTTCCACTCCCAGAGCAGGTCTTGCCCCCTCTCCCAGCAGCAGGGCACCAGGAAGGTGAGCTCAGTGGTGTGACAGCCCCTTCCAGTAAGTGATGGGACCCAAGGTAAGGCACACTCTGCCTGGCTCATGGAATATCTACTGCCTCTAGCAGTGTCTATTTCTAGGACCATACCTGGTTCAGCTTCCCCAGACAACACCTTCCTTATGGAGCCTCCAGTCCTGAACACAGATCTGTCAATGCAGAGTGTGTCAGCCCTGAGTGCTGGAGTGGTGCCTCTGCAGGGATTGCCTGGGCTTGGGTTCCTGGCTGGGAGGCAGAGGGAGGCTCCTCCTGAGGGAGGGAGGGAGGTTTCCCTGCTGCACTCCTGTGATCTGTGAATTAAACACCCTGGCTCCATCATCAGTTTCTCCTGTAATGACTGGGCACTGACAGAAAGGGATGAAAACACCAAGTCATTCCTCCTCCTCTGAAAGGATAAAGGCCAATAAAAGATAGATGTTGGCAGGCTGGCATGAATTACCACGCAGGCTGATGTTCTGAAAAGTCCCAGCTTTGCCAGCATGCCTGACTGCTTCATGGACATTGAATAACATGACCTCAAACATGACAGAAAATACTTGTGTCTGCAGAAATGATGTCAATTCATTTTGAAGTTAATTCATCCAGTTGTGATCACTGCTTTTGCTTCAGCTGAGAAAAGACATTAATCTGTTTAATTTCTCCCTCTGTGTTTCAGATCAGACAATCCATTTACTGAATGTGATTGATAAATGAACTAACTGTGCAACATTCATTCCTTTCACTAGTTCAGAACACACAAACTGAAAATAAGTCACTACAAACCTCTATATATGAAAGATGAACTACAGATCTTTTAGGATATTGTAGAGTTCAGCACCAGAGGAGGATTGAAAGATTGTTTAACCTTGTCCAGTCCAATTCTTCCCCACCTTGCACCCTCAGCAGCCATAAGAGATCACCAACATTGCATGGTCAAACACAAAGGTCTGTTTGGATGGATATATTGCATCTGGCAGGAGAATTTTCCCTGCATGATTCTCTGGTTTGTTCTCTTACTCCAACAACCACAATTTCTTCTCTTTTTATCTTTTTGACACAACCATATCCTCCCTGCATGTAAAATGAAAGCATTTTTGGTACTAAATCTTTGCCAGTTTTAATGTTTGCTTGCTTGCTGAAAGAGGAAATTTGAAGAATTGCACAGTATGTGGGAGGAAAGACCATGGCTTGAAAGGGGCAGTGGTGGAAGGCTCCCAGAAGCAGACCCAGGCTCACAAAAAGTGGCACTTGCTCCTTTACCAAGTCACACAGACATGTGGGGAAGGTTGCAGCTGAGATACCCCCTGATTATGGAAAAATTGTTTCTTAAAATTGATGAACCACTCATCAGGAAACACAAAGCACACCCAGCTCCTTCCAAACATGAAGGCATTTACTATCTGCTCTATAAGCTTTATTACAGTATTTCCTACAAGTTTTATGCATGCAATCAAAGCATCTGCATCAAGTTCTGCACATTTTAAACACCTCCATAAAGCAGAGTAATGACCTTCCCCCCCCAAAAAAGTTAATAAACCAATAATATTCAAGTTTTACATCAGTGAGGCATAAATATTAAGTATATGCAAATTGCACTGATAAATCTGGAATAAGCATGCAGCATCCAGCACTTTGCATAGTCACTGGAGATACTGGGACAACAGACAGCATCAGGAGAGAGGGATGGGCAGTCCTGCCAGACCAGACATGGGGTATACAAACCTCTTGAGTGGGGAAACTAATGCAAACATGTTCATAGTCTAAAGAAATGAAAGGGGTAAAGCAGTAATTCAAATGCCACCTCATCTTTACTAGTTCAACAGCAAAACAAAAGTCCTTTCCCAGGATTGGTTAAAACCCCTCTAATAGCACATCATTAGGAAAGGCACTTCATCAGTGCCACCCCTGCCTGCCTTGGGCTGGCTGGCACCTCTGTGCAGGTCCCTGCAAGCTGAGAGCCACGAGCAGGCAGGGATACAGAAGGAACAGCCATGGAGAGGAGAGCATGGCACGTTCAGCAGGGCTGCCTCTGGCTCACTGCACACTCCCACTGCCAGCCCATGCCATCTGTCATGGGTGGGAAAGCCACCAAAGTGCTCCTTGTTTTTGACTGAGTGATCAGATAAAGATGTACAGGTAATCCCACAGCTCCCCCCCAAAAGAAAGGTTTGACATATGACTGTATTCGCTGTCTGCCTGCCACTACCCAGCAAAGGAGCTGCTCATGTCTTCATGGATTTAATGCACTGTGCATCTAACAGCAAATGTTGGCTGCTTTGCTTTGCATTGCACTGCAAGCTCATCAACAGAGCAACAAGGTCGACTTCTTTGTAAGTACAGAGAAAGCAAAATGAAAAAAGCAGTCATTGCATTATCCCCTTGCTCATCCCTACTCCTTCTCCCACGCTCCAAGGACACACAAACCTTAGGGGTTACCCATGCTGCCAGTCTGGCCCAATAATTACATTTCAAAATAAAGTTACCTGTCAAGATGAAGTCTGCTTTCCTGATGATGCTGATCTTCTCTTCCTTTTGTACTGCAAAATAATACAAACAGAATGAGAGCACTTTTTTTCCCCCCATATTTTTTCCCTTTTAGGCTATATAATTTTAACCTCCAAACTAGGCCAGCTCAGAGAAGGAGCATTTAATCTGTTACAGTGATTAACAAAGCTGTTATATTGTTAAAGATTACATGTGAAGTGTTTACCAAAATACCATCCACTTTGTGCAAATGCTTCCTAGGTGGTGCTAAGAAAAAGCATGCAGAATGCAGAGAAAAACTAAAGAAAAGAGCCTGACTGAAACCCACCAGTCTGAAGCTCTGACATTTTGGGCAGATTTTCACTTTTCACTTCCTGGGATATGAAATGATGTTACCCATCCATTAAGAAAGTCAGCACATTCCACAGCACACATAAATCAGTGATGAGTCAAGGGTGAGGAAAGCCTTGTAGACTCCAAGATTAAATACAGCATGTCTCATATCTTCTGTTGCTAACTTATATCTTTTCAAAATCAATCAGGAAATGTAGCATACAGCCCTTTAACATAAATAAAATGGGGAGCAAACCTCTCTTCTCCCTCCATTTCTTCCTGGCATTTGTGCTGCCTGAAGATACAACCCTCATGGTGAGTTTTGGGGGTGTTTGTGAACAAGTCCTGGCATCTTTATTTTGGCTATAGCCTCAAGCCTTCTCCACTGGTTGGAGGAATTTAAGCAGGCTTGGGATCCTGGCCAGGGCAGAAGGTTTCCCACCAGAAGAGCCCCACACACCACTGCAATTTTGCTTTGGTATCCCTTCATTTTGGTTTGACAGCCCTTGCTCTGTGGCTTTCATACCTTTTTTTTTT
>VZRH01014904.1:1401815-1431257 GCA_013397555.1 Urocynchramus pylzowi | reverse complement strand
ACCCCTTCCTGCAGCTCTGCTCCCACCCAGACCCTGCAGCCCTGGACCAGAGCACACACCTGTTGGCTGCATCCTTGATTGAGTTATGGTGATGGGAAAACATTTAATTACCAGTTTATTACCTTCATTAGGAGTCTCAGCAAGGGAAGTGAACATTCCTGTGAAAACCTCTGCTATTGTGTCCAAGTCAGGCAAGTACTTGTTTCAGTAGAAACCCACCTGCCCATGCTGCAGCATTTGCTGCCTTGTCTCGTTTGTTTTTCTGGCTCTCCTCTTTGCTTCAGCATGGATGACAGGCTGGAATAAAAAATAAAAAAAATAAATAAAATAAAATTTTAAAAAATAAAATTAAAAAAAGGCATGCTGGGGAGAGCCTGGAGCTCAGCCTGACTTCCTGTGAAACACACACCTCCATGGACTGCCATGGGAAAAGGAGCTGACCTTTAAATCTTTTGTTGCATTGGGCTTGGAATAACTCAGAGCTCTTTCTGTATGAAGATTTTCAAGAATATTAGTAATATACAACAATTCATGGGGGGTCTGTGTTAGCTCACTGCTTTCTTATTTCCCCAACTCCCCAGCAAATGACCTGTTCCACATCTGTTGGTGTCTGGAGTACAAATGCTCTTCAGGTGCTGTGCTCATTTCTTGCCAGGGAGTGGGGGATATTTTACACCTTGCAGTGAGGGATTTTGTTACCTTTGTAGAGATGTTCTGCAAAAGCTTCAGCTCCTTTTAGGACTAAAATTAAGCCTCTCTCGCTGTGTGTTTAATTAACTTTTATTTGCTTGACATTTCATTTTTTATTATTTTTAAGCAGTCTGAGGTTCTTGGCATTAAAAGCACATGTAAACTAATTCAGCTGATAGATTATCTTCACAAAAGACATTTTTTTTCTATCATCACACCACTAGGAATATTTTTCTAAGGAAAGAAAGTGGCTGCAAAAATTCCCCTTGATTACCTCAGTACAATGGATGCTTTGCAAGGCAATAATAAGGGGGGAGAAAGTATCTGCTGAGAACATGTGGACACTAAATCAGGCACTTTATGCTTCTGATTGAACTCCTCCAGGTACCAGTAAGGGAGAGGAGGAGCTGCAGAATACTTATTTTATTGGGAGAAAAAAGCATTTATTTCCTCAGTGGTTTAAAGCCTGATTTTAACCAGACTGAAGAAAAAAAGAATCTCTGCACTCCTCCACCTGGTTACTGCCAGGCTTCTCCTCCCTCCCCTTCTGTTTTGGGCATATTTTGGAAAGGCCCTGGTGTCTCTGAGATGTGAAGCCTCTTCTGCCTGAGTGGCCATCAGAGGCACACAGGAGCAAGAACAGGAGCAATGTAATCAACATGAAGAGTAAAACTAAGGGGAGCACAAAATCCTCTGTTTTGGACAGTAATTTTATGTATACACACACACACAAAAACATACCTAAGAAGCAGATGAAGATTTTAGGAGAAACGTTGTCTAGCCCAAAAAAAAAAAAAAAAAAAAAAAATGAATCAACTAATATACTGAGCATTACCAAGACACCAGCTTGATGAAGTGCCCTCATGAGAGGCAAGGAAAAAATTCTATTTTTGCATTTACAGAACATCTCAACCCACAATGTTCCACCTATCCTTTTCAAAGCACTCATAATTCACCAATGAAAGAAAACCTGGCACTTACTGCATATGAAATATGTTTACAGTGGCACAGTTGGTATATTGATTACATTACTTCCTTTTAAATATTTTAACACAGTCTTTGGCTAATGGAGTATTTAATTAAAGAGAAATAAACATTAGTTTTCAATTTATGGGTAAGGAATGCCCTGACAGTATGGGCTGCAGGATATGATCCTCCCTGTCTTTGCAGATTTATCACTTTCAGCAGACACGCAGGATATAAATAACATCAGCCTTAGACTGGTGGCTCTCAGTAACTCTTCAACACTTCATAATATTCTGCTGAAAAATCAGTGCTCTCTGAAATCCTAGTCCTGAATTGCCAGCAATGTTTTCTCAGCAGCAATCAAAAATTGTTGGGAGATATGCATTGGGGGTACAGCAGTCATTATTAGGCTTACAAACACCATAGGCTGTTTGGCTGATAATAAAGTCAACATGCTGGTTTTGAGAATAGAAAATAGTGTTAAATAAGCACGAAGCAAACACCCATTTGATTCCTTTTTTACAATTACTTTTTTGCTTCCATTTCCTACAATCCGATGGATTCAAAGTTAAAAATTTAATTTTGCTAATTCTACCCCCTTACTGAAAAAACGGTATTTCAATTTGCATGGATGTGGAAAAGAACTATTCAAAGAGTTTCCTGCAGAAAAATCTACTCTCTGGAGTTTTTTTAGCCAACATCTCCCTAATTTCTTCCTAATATCTGATCTAAACCCACCTTCCTTCAGCTTGAAGCCATTGCCCCTTGTCCTGTCACTGCATGCCCTTGTGGTTGTTCACCCAATGGCAGCAGCAGGCACCTCTCCCAAGGCACCCTTAAACTCTGGGCCTCCTATTTAGCAGTGTCACTGCAACATTTTGAGGGCTGTCACCTGTCCTGTGATTTGCAATGTGACATTTCTACTTCTGCATTTTGTGACATGGCTTTTCACCCAGTCTAAGTAACCTGGAGCCCAGTGCCCGCTGCTCTGCTCCTCATGCAGCGCCTTGCAATGGTCACCATTGATTTTCAAAGCTTGCAGTGCAGCATTAACCAGGAGTTACTCTTTCTAAGGGTTTTCTGCTGGCTGTTTTTCTTCTCCTTCCCTTTATTTTTCTCCCCTCAGACAAGTCTTTGGGAGAGAGTGCCTCAGCACAGAATTACTTTGTTTGGGCGCCAAATCCTCCTCGCAGTGGGGTGTAGTCAAGAGGCTTGCATCCCTCTGCCAGAAAAACTCTGCTTTTCAGTAGCTCTCAACCTCCAGCATCCCTCTGGCAGTCAAGGCAGAAAAGAACAACCTTATTCCCAACCCAAGGCATTTATTTTTTTCTCCCTCTCCTGCAGGCTCCATCTCCACCAGTCACATCCCAGCTCACAGCCACGCTCTGGTCCAGGTCTCTCCCCACATGTCTTCACACAACTGGCCTCCAATTTGCTGCTCTGGCTCCAAATGGAGCTTTTAAAATCAAAAGGAAAGCTAAACATGGAGGGAGAAGGAGCAAGCCAGCTCTCAATACAAGCTAGCCCAGCCAGCCTGCCCAGCCTTGGCTCCATATCCACAGACAGGGCTCCCCCACCCTGCTGGCTCACAGCCCCACTTCAGAGCAGAATAGGAATCCAGAAACAGAAGAGACTTTTTATTTGCTGCTTCTCTGGAGACCTCTTGAGCTGCTCTCTGAGCAGCTCTCATTTAAGAGCTGGCATGGCAGCCATCCGATTTCTTTTTAAGCACTGGGTGGTGGAAGCAATTTTAGAAAAGGAACGTAATTCTTGCAAGAGCAACTTCTGCCTGGGCAAATGCTGCTGTCAGCAGTGGCACAAATTAAAATGGGAAAAGAAAATGCTGCCTCTTGAGTGGGATGGGAACAGCAAAGGCTGCACCATGGCTTTGATCTCCCAGGGGCCACAGCTCTGCTCTCAGGGCAAGTGAGCTACCCTGAGCCATGGAGGTGCATCTCATCCAACAAACCCCACTGAATGTCCCATAAGTCTTTCCTGTCTCATAAATCAAACAGATTATTTGCCTTTCTTTTCAGCCTTCCTTTCTTGACATTTCTTTCCTGATTTTATTCCTTCCTCAGATTCATCCCTATCCCATCACCACTTGACAGCTTCTAGTTATTACGAATTTCAGCAGGTAAAAGAGGGCAAACCTCTCTCTCCCCAGTCCAAGAGCCTCATTTTAAAAATATGTGCAATGGGATGAATAAACCTCAACACATCACATACCTGATCTGGGCTATGGTGGAAGAGACCTCTGCCAATGGCAGTTTCTCCTAATAAACTTCTGTAATGGTGCATTTTCAGGAAAAATATATCAAGCCCCAGGAAGGAACTGAAACTGCTTAAGTGGCTGAGTCTCAACACCCACGTTTACAAGGTTAATGGCTGTGAGAAACAGAGCGTGCTGCACCACAGAGCAGAAAAAACTGCCCCACTCATGAAGCCCAACAACGAAAACCAGTATGCAATTTCCCTTTCCAAAGGAATTTAGAGATCACACTCTGCAGAAAGCTAGGGAAAAAATAATTTAAGACCCTTTCTTTCCCCTTGAAATTCATGGCTTTCGGGAATCTGATGGCTCCTGGACCCATCCAGCAACAGCAGCCACGTGAACCCAACAGAGACACAAGCACGCAGTGATGGGCTCTGGACAGTCTTTTGGCAGGTTTTGCTTGTGGAGATCTTCCCCCCATCCCCAGGCCCCTGAATTTAGCAGATATACTCGTAAAACCACCCTGGAGAATTGGAGTTTGCATAATATTTCCTCTCCCAGATGCCTCTGGGAACAAGGAGTCCTTTGGCAGGGAGTTTGAGAGAGGTTTTGCCTCTGTTTAGTGCCCACATTCAGCTTATCAGTGAGTCCAGGAAAGATCTGCTGTTTGCTTCAATCCCTCCCTCCATGGCTGGAGCCATGGGGTTGGCAACTCACACCAGGCTTGCACCAGGCTCTGCCAAGCTCTACTAGTGGTGGAATTTTAAAAAAAAATACACTTGCTTCTATCTGCCACATTTCTCTGCTGGCAAAATACAATAGCAGAGATACATAGTGCCAGCATTAATTCCATTTGCTAACTGAGCCTATTCTGCTCACTAAAACAGCTTTGGAGCTGTGTTTGTGTTTTGCTACAGTGGCCAAATTTCTCAGCACAGACAAAGCTAGATTCCCAGCTCCCAGCACTGCCTGGGATGGGCTCTGCCTCTGCAGACCCTGGAGCAGCCTGGGAGCCTCTCCCTCTCCTGTCTCTGGCATGATTCCTTTGTTCCCTGGCTTTCCAGAGGGGAAAACTGACCTCAGATGGGTCAATTCAAGAGAGGACTTTTCACACCAAAGACTTCATTTTGCATTTTGTATGAGCTAAGTGTTGCCTTTCTTGCAATTTTGCAAATTAAAATATTACACAGCAAAACCCAAACATGACTCTCTGTTAATACAACCTAGATGCATTATCTTTTTAAGGAAGGCTCCAAAGTGAAGGTGTATTTTAGTCAGAGCAGCAAGGACAGGTATAATCAGTGTTGAACAATTCAGTTTCTCCCCTAGCCCTTGATTAATGAGCATGAAATACCATCTACCTTATAACTACTCCCAAATGCTCAAGGATGTTAAACAGGCTTTTGATTCTCTCTTCTTGAGTGTGTGTGAAGCTGCAGCTGAATCCAATTTGTACCATCAGCAACTGGAGTTATTCTGCATTTGTCACTGGCACTACATTTGGCATTGCACTTCTCTTAGCCACAATGAGGTGACACTGAATGACAGAACTCTTTATGCTGTGTTAATACTGTGCTCATCCAGGTGTTTGGAATCTGTTAGGGCACTTGAGCTATATGTCTGCCAGGACAAAAAGGAAGGAGTGTTTCCAAGGAATTTTGACTGGGCAAATTGAATCACAAATAAAGCCAGAAATGGCTCTCCTGCACCTCCCCTGCAGGCAGCCAGGAGTGTGTCCTCTGAGGGACTTGCTAAAACGTCTCAATTAAACCTCATCTATCAGTGGGAACAAGACAGGCCTATGGAAAACAGCTTTTGTCCAGAGGCACTGAGGTCTAGTACAGCCATGCACTCTGAGGGTGGCTGGAGACACCTTCCTGTCAAACTGAGGATCCAGTGGCTTCCTGAAGGTGTGGGGTGAAGCCTTGCTAAACCCCACAGATGGATGCCCTGACCAAAACAGCAACTGCAGGACAGAGACAGAACAAAACAGTGGACAGGCATGAACATCTGCATGAACCTCTGGCCACAAGCACAGCACCTGCTGCCTATCAAAGGTGGAGGGGGCCGTTGGCAAAATTTCTGCCCAGAAGGGAATCTGTGCTGTCCTCCTACTGAGAGGAGAATGTGAATACTCACAATAAAGCCTGAACAGCAAGAACTACTAAATATTTTAACCAACTCAGTCCTCCTATGAAAAATAAGTGATTTTCCCCTCTCAGGGCCACATGGATGGGTGCACACTTGCTGCTGCCTGATGTAGCAATGATCATTTATTTAGGCTGCTTTAGCTTAACAGCTAAAATTCAGCTCTTTGACTTCCTGTGCTTAGGAAAGAAATTGATATACATTTTTTAAACCTCAAAATAGACAGAAGCTAGTAAAAGCCAAAAAGAGGGGAGGAAAAAGGGAGCATTCAGTACAAATCAGCCTAGAGTAATCCAGAACAGGTTTAAGCAGTTTCCCCTCATATTACCTATTTACTTCTGGACAGTTTTTACTGTCTTGTTGTGCACCTTTCACCCTGTGGACTTTTTGTATCTCCAGCATTCCCCTGCCTACAGGATTAAATACTAACCTCTTCCACAGCCCTTAACTCACAGCAACTGAGGAAATGCTGCTCCTTGCCACCCAGGTAATTTCCTCTATAAATAAAAACACTGGAGCTGCTTCCCTAAATTTTTACAACTCTTATCCAGCTTTCTTTAACCTGTGCATGTATTTTCTAATAAATACCATGTGCACACAGTGTCAGCTCTCCTTTAAAAGCTTTAATCTTTCTGTTAATCTAACAGGTTTTTTGTCATCATCAGCATTTCTATTCCCCATCCATTGCCAAATTAAGGAAAATAGGAAGCAGGAACCTGCCCCCCATTAATTAATCTGGACAGCAGAGCACCTGAAAACAGTCAGTCCAAATGCAAACTACAAGACACATCATTTTCATCATCTTTCAGGAAAACCACATTTGATTCTTAATGGTAAATCTTGCTACTGCCCTGCTGCCCCCACTAACTCCAGTGACACCCCATAACATTGCAGAAATTGTTGGCATCAGTATTTCCCAGTTCAAGGTACTGAGTAACTGGCTGTTCACCACTGGAAACATCAACATGGAAAATTAGCTGCTTACCTCAGGAGAGGGTCTCCCTTTCATCTTAAAGGCCCACATCAGACTTTACATTGTACTTGGATGACAAAAAGTTTCACAGCAGAATCACAGCTGCAGACAGCTTGAAATAAGCTTAGAAGGCCATGGGCAATGAGCAATCATTCATTGAAACGTTCATTACCAGGTTCATGATTTGTCATATGACATTTTTAAAAAAAAATTATTTATTAGTGAATTCAAGTACAAATGAAAAATTGCAATTAAAAAAAAAAAAAACCACAACACCACAAAAGCCCTACAACCAACCAAACAAAACAAAAAACTCAAACACTGCAGCTTGCATTTAGAATAACCAGAAACTGGATTTTTGTTCAATTTAGGCAAGTGCTCTGCACAAATATTTGTCTGTACACACGAACTTTCATCATCTCACTTTGCTGAGCAGAGGAAAAATGAGGATGCTATGGCATATATTCCAATTACATTCACCCAGAGCTCATATATGTCATTGCATTATTACTAATTCAAATTTGTAGTATTGTAATATGGATTTCAATAATAACTTAGACTGGAAGGTATTTCTGGAATTCTCTAGTCCATCCCCTGCTCAAAGGAGGGCCAAAGTCAGATGGACAAAGTTCCTGGCATTGCTCAGAGAGAATATTTCCATTTGAAACCCTGGCCAGAGCTGCACTCAGAAAACCCTTGACAAGTTTCATGTCTGGCAGATGCATTACCTGTCCAAGCAGATTTTCCACCTCACCACCATGTTCTGAGCACATTTCCATGCAGGTTGAATAATAAAGCAGGGACAACAACATGACTGTCACCAACCAAGGCTCTTTCTGCAGAGGTAAGACTAAAGCACACCTGAAATGGGTCCTGCCTCAGAGACTGTGGAAACCAGTCCAAAGGGGACTGAGAAACCCCCAGGGGCCAGATTTAATGCCCATCTCCATAAAGATAAGTGAACCTGAAGATGCAGGTAATTAACTTGCATGCAAATGAGACACAGCAGCAGCCAATTTTGGCTCAGCCTGCCTGCTCCAGAAAACAGCCAGTGCTTTGCCATTAGCTTCCCTGGCAGCAGGAGCCAGCTGTCAGCTCAGTGTGAGGCTTGTTAGGATTCTCCAGGCTCGCTGTGCCACAGGCTGCGTGCCCTGGGGCAGCCCCTCACATCTGGACTCTGGCCCCTTGTCCTGCTGCTTACCTGGACCAGCTCTACCTGCTCTCATGAGGTCTCTGGGGAGAATTACTGAGCCTTGGATGGAGGCCACCAAATCCCTGCAATCCCCTGCCCAGGAACATGCTGGTTTTGGCATCTGCACAGCAAATCCCCAAATGTACAAATACTCAAATCAAAACAGAGTCCTCCGTTCTTATGGGAAAAAAAAAAAACAAACCCAACAACAAAATGCATCACTTTTTCCTTATTTTTTTCTCATTTCCTTTGTATGAGTCTTCTTTGCCAAGGTCTCCAAAGTCAGTTTTCCCCTCACATTTTGTAGCATTCCCAGTTTCCACCAACAGCAGCCAGACTGGCAGCCCATGAGGAACTGCTGGGTCCCCAGGACTGAGCAAACTGAGCAAAAAGCTTAAGGGCTGTGTCTGTGACTGGAGGTTTCCCTGGCAACATGGAGAACTTGGTACATCTCATGATTTTCAGTGTGCACAGGCTTCCTCACTGTGGCTTCAGCCCAGGGAGCTGCAGGGCTGGAAGCAGGAAAGCCTCCAGCTGCCACGAGCACCCAACCACCTCCAGCCCAGCACAGGCCAAGGCTCATTGCTATGCACTGAGCAGCTTTTGGGGGACACAGCCTCCTGTGATGGCTTGTCTCCCAGAGAATGACCACGCAAAAGCCATTGGACTTGTCATGCTCTTTGTCCCAGCACACAGCAATGCCATAAAATGAAGAAAACATAGCTTGAAGCACAGCTTAAATTCATTTTTCTTAAAAAAATTGTAAGTAGCTTTACTTCAAGGATTTTGAAACCACCTAGCAACTTGGCATTTAGTAGAGCAAAGCCTGTGAGAAACACAAATCCCAAATCCTAAAACTATATAAATAGAAAACTCAGGCATATCATCACTAGGAAATTAGTCCCAATTCCCATAGCACAGCTGGAAGTGTAACAACAACTCCTGATCCAAGGCAAATTACACAGAGGCCTTGACCTCTGATAATGAGTCCTGGCTTCCCAAGCTATCATGTCAGGCAGTGGTGGTAAATGTGTGTTTGGAGCCAGTGTTTGTAGAGGAAAATGCACGCCATGCAACTCAAGTAATCAGAAAACACAGGAACTGACACAATGATATGCAAGAAATGAACAAGGAATCCAAACTCATCTCCTCTGCTGCTTCCCACTGAAGATGTTTTAGTATATTGTTCTTCAATACAATTCAAACTATCAGCTGATAGAACAATTATCTAACTAAAAGATTTAATCGTGATTAAAGTCTAAACAAGCTGCTGAACAAACACCTACTCAGCCTCACTTGAACTTCATTTCAATTCCCTGCACGCTGAGTGCTTCAGCTACTGATTTTTCTGATGATCAGGCTGCCAGGGTTCTAGGCAGCATCTCTTACCTGCTCACCCACCATTTATAGTCTAACCCCCCTACCAAGGCAGGATCACCTGGAGGGGGTGACACAGAAACACTTCCAGGTGGGTTTGGAAGGTCTCCATGGAAGGAGACTGCATGACCTTCCTGTTCCAGGGCTCTGCCACCTTCAATCTAAAGTTCTTCCTCGTGTTGAGGTGAAATTTCTTATGTTTTAGTTTAAGGGCAATGCTCCTTGTCCAGTCACTGGACATCACTGTAAAGAGTCTGTCACCATCCTCTGGTACTCACCTTTGAGATATTTTTGTGCATTAATGAGGTCTTCAGTCAGTCTTCTCTTCTCCAGATTAAATCCTGTGCTAAGGGGCTGTCAGAATGGTACTTTCCAGCAGTCTGAGGGAAATCTGGACAACTTCTTCAAGCTCCCACTGTAAACCCCACCATCTGAGCTAGATCCAGGCAGTCACTGGTACCTGTACACCAGCAGGTCCCACAGAGCCCATGTGCAGGTGTCCACATGTGCCATTTGCAGCCCAGTATCTGACCTTAGAAATCATATGTCTATTTTCAGTTTAAAATCCCTGGAATTATAAAGCTGAACAGGACACCAACACAGGTAAGTAGAGGGACACCCAGGCATTCACATGGGCCAGTTGCAGCTGGGAAGAAACCCTGCATTCAGGTGAGTGCAGCACATGAGGTTAAGGCAAGACTGGCCATGCAACAAGTCTTTCAAATGTCTTTCCACAGCCATCAGAATGAAATGAAATGGAAACCTGTTCAGACAGCAACAGAACTGGAATCTGACAGTGCCAGAACAGCTGCACTCCCCAGCAAAGCCACAATGCTGGGACCACTCAGTGCTGCCAGTGCCACGCAGGACACCAGCTCAGTCATCACAGCTGAAATGATGCCCAGGTGTCCCCCACAGCCAAGGTGACAAGGTTCTTCCCATAGAGAGGCTGCAATGTCCCCTCTGTCCCAGTTAATGCCCCCCCCACATGGCAGACCCTGTGCTCCAACACCCTTTTCCAGGAGTCCTGCAGAGCTCTGTGGATCCCTTTGGAAAGGACAGATGCATTTAGCAGACGATTTCTGCAGAAAGGACCAGTCTGCCCAGGCCTGAAGCAGAAGATCATTTCATAACCTTGTGTATGAACAGCACCCTAGTGAGCCAGCACTCCCCTCACCACACCCCAGCGAGGCAGCCTCATCTCCCTGACCTTTCCATGGACAATGGCAGAGCAGACCCAGCAATTTGTCCGTGACAAACGGCAGAATGCATCAAATGAAGAGTTTTACAGCAGTGAAGTGGCAATATGCCAACAGGCACTGGTGGATTTCTGTGTCACCAAACAGCATGTCCACATCCAGGAAATGTCACTGTCTTGTGCCAAGAGCCAGAGGTGGTCATTTAGGGACCACAGCCACACTCATCATTACCTGCCACCACACTCGGCTCAGCCTAGAAGCACACCAGCAAGGAGCAGGGATCATCCACTCCTGAGGGCAACAGGAAATACAAACACAGCCTGGGCTTACCACACCTCCTGGGCTAACTCTGGAGCATTTGAGAAAATGCTCAAGTGCTCATATCAACACAGCATTATGCCATGGTGCATCAGCTGAGAACAGAGGAGATTAAACTGACAGTCTGTATCCTGATTTATGACATAAAAATGGCAGGATCTTTACTCATTGGGCTTGAAAAATAGTTATGCTGCTTGACTTTTTAATTAAATTGTGAAGACTATTTATTATATGACCATAAATTGTTTGTATAAATACTTATGGTTTTGAGGGATCTCAGTGCAAAGGACAAATAAAATAAAAACTAATAAAAATGTATTTTTTACCATTAAATCAATACTAATTTAAGCCCGCTAAGGGTCACAATTCTATTTGAGGAAGATTGATCATCCCACAGGAAGAATTTTTAACTATTTGGCTGGTCCCTTGCACTTTCCTCGAATCAGCTTCTCTTGGGAAACCAACAGCAAAATGTTAAAACCCACTGATTTTAAACGGCTGAGCTTTTGAAAATCACCCACACTTGCATGTCTCAGGCAAGTGATGAATAATAGATATCTAAACAAAACTGCCCACCAGCTTGCTGAGAGGAGTGGAACACACCACAGTGGCAATGAAAGTAATCTGTAATACCTATTTCCTCTTATATGAATTCCATAACAGGTATTAAAAATGAATACATCATAGAAGAGGATCCACAGGCAGAATTACAGATCTGAATTTGTACCACTAGTATAAAAAAAATCTGTTAAACTACATTAATGTTAAGATTCTTTCAATGCCATTCGGATGACAGAAAACTGTAAAGAAAAACTACAGCAGAAAGAAGCTGATTATGGAAAATCCTGTACAACATGTTGCTGAACACAGAAGTGAGTATAGCTTCCACTCTTTTCTGCATTGCAGTTGTACAGATTTGTTTAGGTAAATATCCCTGAACAGTAAAGAGAAATTTGAGCATAAAAATAATAAATTTTGGTAGAGAAAACAAGAAGCAGCAAGCTAACACTGGTTGGGAATTCCTCCCTTTCCTTCAGTGCCTCTTCACACACACACACAGGGGGATCTTCCCCACAAGGACCATGTCTGGCAGATACAACAGGTTCAATATAATTGCTTATTTATGTGCACAAGCAAATAGAAAGGGCTGGAGAAAACTTCACATCTTACAAAATATTAGATATGCAAATCTAGGGGGTGGAGCTTGCAGGGTGTCAGCTCATTTGGTCCCTAACAGGAACACAGGAATGATTAACACACCTCGTGCCCTGGAAGCTGCGATTTATGGGCACTGTGTTTGAAAGCAAACCAGCCCAGAGCACTCACCTTTCCCTGGAACCTGTTTCTGGGGTTTGTCTAATACTTCCTATTAGAAATTATGCCTGTCACCTCTTTTTAAGGTCTCACACCTCTGCCACTTGCTGCCAGATGCTGAAATTTAGTGGGGAGAGAAGCCCCCAGCTAAACAAGATTTTTTTCTTCAGTTCATTCTGTTTGGGGCTGCTCATGTTCCTTCTGCTCCTGGTGCCAACAGCAATATTTTTTTCCAGCCTGTCAAAACAGTGATTAAATCCAAGGCTGCAATCTAAAGCCTGCCCCAGCAGCCCTAGAGAGTAGAGGCAGACAGATCCTGCCCATGCCAAAGGTTTCAGCAGGCACCTTGCACAGGGAGGGATGGGAGGGATGAGGGGATGGAGACCAGAAGCACATCCCACCCCTTGGATGGATTATCCTGCACCTGAGGGTCTCACTTCTCCATAAACACTGAACCAGCAACCCTTTGCACTTCAGCCTCACCTCTGCTGCACACCACTTTATGGATTCCTGCCTGATCCAGACTGCAGCAGAGAGCCTCAGCCATGCACAAGCAGATTTCCCAGCCATGCACAAGCAGATTTCCCAGCTCACCCACTGCAGGAAGGTGTCTGAGACGTGAAGAGGGGTGGCAGCAAAGGCAGCATCAGAAGGGGATGAGGGAAGGAATACATCTGCCAGATAAACCTTTTTCAGAGAGAGAAGATGCTGCTGGTAGCCTGGGGGGGGGGGCCTGCACAACAAGGCAGTGCAGGGGGAGAAGTACTCAGAGAAATGCTGATTTACCAGGAGGCAGAGGCAAAAACTGCTACTATGGAGGCAATGATTACCTCTGGATGAACAGCAGGGTCTGGAGCTTGTAAATCCTAGAACACACCTCATCAGCCTCTCAGAACATGCCAATCACAGCAAATTATTTGCCAAGAGTCCCAGTGCTTGTTGCAGCCCATCCCTGGGTGCTGAGCACCCCCTGATCCCTTTGGGCTTGTGCCTGAGCTCTGCACTGCTGCTCTTGTGCCAAGATGCATTTGAAAACAAATCACCTGAAGCAGACCCCTTTCTCAGGCTGCAACACTCAAAAATCCAGGTGTACTCACTATCTCTCCAAGGTGCCATCGAATTAAAAAAATTAGCATTAGTATAGAAAATATTAATACAAATATAATTATGTTAAAACAAATAGAATGATAATATATAGTAAACTATAGTAAAACATCAGAAAACATGGACTTCTGCAAAGTTGAAAAACTGAAAAGGGTGCTGTGACTTCCTGAACTTTGCTAATGTTTGTGATTCCTCTTGCAGTACCTGGTGAGAAAGCAAAGATTTTGCATTATGCAGGTCACATTCTTTCACTAATATTTCTATTCAGAGGCAAATTGATGCACTTCTAAATATCATGAAGCTATCTATATATTCACACTTGTTTTATGGTGTATCTTTCTCCTCCTTAAAAAACTTAATAATGCCAATTAAATTTAAAAAGCTGTGTAGGCTGGATTGGTGAGGCTTAAAAATGTTTTGGCTGATTAAGTTTGGAAAGATGCCTTGCTTTGAAAACATTTTCTTTGTCCCTGTGCCTAGAGCCAAAGATGACTCCACTTTGCAGCATATTCCAGCTGAACTCCAGAGAAGTGGGCTGATAGCACAACAGGCATCCCTGGAGAAGATACACATCCAGCCATCCTTTATCTCTCTTCTCTTCCAGCCCCCCCTCCACATTCTTTACACCTGCTAAGTCATATTTGTCTATGCACAAAGTCCCACAGGGGGAATTTTCAGCACCAGGTTTACAGAATTTGCCCTTTACCACCTCCTACAGATATCTAAAAGGATACATGCAAGCCAGGGTGCCAAGGAAAGTGGGTGTAAATACCCAGGACTCTCAGCATCATGACAACTGGAATAGCAATAAGGAAGTCATATGTCTTGGCCAAAGTTCTATGAAACCTTTCATTTTCAATGAATTGGCATTTTCAAAGGGGAAAATGCATCATTGCAGTATTTCTATTCAGAACTCATACAAAGTTACACCACAATAATTTGCTTTGCAACAAATCCCTCTATAAAAATGCTGAGCTTGCAGAGCTGTCTGCCTGTGAGGTTATATGGAAGATTTGTAGGAGTACAATCAAAGATGAAAAGACATGTTAACTTCTGGATTATAACTAATCCCTCTGGAAATAATCATTTATTCAATCAACAAAATAAAATCAGTTACATTAACCTTGAAAGATCTACTAACAGCTACTCTCCAAGCTTCACATACACAGATGATGATGTTTAGCACTGACAGTTCCCACTATCTGATTTTTCACTCTATTTTTGTCATAAAACAGTGAAAGATATCCTCAGGCCTTCTTACTGTTTTACTGACAGAGAATGAAATTATATAGAAGGTAATTTTCTTCCCACATGCCCCTGTTTATCTCAGGCTTGGTGTCAGCAAAGTTGCTGTAGTTCATTTAAACTCAACTGGGAAAGAACACAGATGCAATTACTCCATGCAGCACTTGTGGACTGCTAAAAAATCTAAATCAAAGTGTGTGCTGGAGTTGGGCCCTCGTTTGAGATATGTGTATAATTTTTTTCAGGTATTCACGAGACCTTCCCAAACTTGGGCACCACCACATATTTCCAATCAGACAACTGGCACAGATTTTAAACTCCTTGTGCCCCAAAACCCACCGTGGATAAAACACTGACAGTTTTTTCAGCATGTGCTGCTGAGCTGGTGGTCTGAAGCCTAAGAGAAGGACTTTTAAAATTTTCTTTTATTTTCATTTGTTCTCCCGATGTCATGGTTTGAGCCTGGTTAACACACCAGGCATCCATGAAAGCTGTAATAAAGGGCTCATGAATTGAGATAAGGATTAGGAGAATAGCACTGTAAGGGTAAAACAGGCTCAAACTTATAGGTATAAAGCAAATTAATTTTAACAGAGTCAGAAGAGGATAATGAGAAGTAAAATAAGCTTTTTTCCCCTCAGCCCCTCCCTCCTTCTTACCAACAGTGAAGGGAGACAGGGCGTGGGGGTTTTGGTCAGTTCATCACTCAACATTTTTCTTCAATTCACTTAGGGAGAGGAGTCTCTCTTCTGCTATGCCGTGGGGTCCTTCCCACAGGAGACAGTTCTCCCTGAAATTCTCCATGGCTCCAATTTCCCAAGCAGCAGTTCTGCCCAACCTGCTGTAACATGAGTCCCTCCCACAGGCAAACAGTCCTCCCAAAACTGCCATGGTGTGGGTCATTTTACTTCATGGGTGTAGTCTTTTAAGGATAAGCTGCTCTAGTTTGGAATCAAGAGCTCTCTTTCTCTGTCTCTGGAAACAAGGGCCCTCTCTGTTCGGCTCTCCCATAGGATTACAATTTTTCAGCATCCACCCACTCCAGTGTGAGCAGATTTTCTCACAGGCTGCCAGTGGATCTCTGCATCCCCCCATGGACTTCATGGATTACAGGGAGATAATTTTTTTTATTATAGTCTTCACCATGGCTTGCAGAGAAATCTTGACTCCAATGCTTGGACTACTTCTTCTCTGCCTTTCTTTTCACTGACCTTGGTGCCACCATGTTGTTTTTTCCACATGTCCTCACTTCCTCCTCTTTCTCCAACTAGGAAGGAAAAAACCTTGCTGTTTGTAAGTACCACCACCAGCAAATTCCACCAGTTCAGATTTCTGCAGGATCTCTCAGTGCTGAGAAGTTGATATTGTTCAGCTTCTGTATCGGAGAATCACTCACCATATTTCTGCTGCCAGCCACTGGCCTGCCCACCACCACACGGGTAGTACTGGCCACCGTGGCACTGGCACCACCAAACACCTCTGTTCATGTGGGGTGCCAAAAGGAGGAGCCACCACCACCAGACCCCTGGAGGCAGCCAGGCAGGCAGAGCTCACCGTGGGCTGTGCCAGGCTGGTGGCAGCCACGGTGGCTGCAAGGCCGCGCACCAGGCACCGGGATGGTCTCAGAGGCAGTGCCTCACCACCCCTGAGATAAAACTGTTCCTGTGTGGATCTGATTTTCTTCTTAAACCTGTCATCACAGAGGCATTACCAGCCTCTCTAACTGGGCCAGCAGCGTGTCCATCTTCAGAGCCATCAGAGATGGGTTCTGCTGGACATCGTGGAAGCTTCCAGCAGCTTCTCACAGAAACCACCTCTGTGGCTTCCCCCCCTGCTACCAAAAACCAGGCTGTGTTAAACCAGCACACCCTGTCATGCATGATTTAATTGCACCATCCAGCCTGGTGTATTTTTGTCTCAAAACCAGTTCTGGCTGGGGATAACTTCATGTGGCAAATGTCACTCTGTGGTGTCCCTTGATTCCTGGTGTGCTGCTGCTCCCATGCAGGTGGTGCTGTGCCTTGCCACACTGCACCAAACACCTGCAAAATGAGAGGCACTACAGCAATCCCAAGCTCAGCATGGCCATTTGTGGAGTGCAGCCATTCCCAGCATTGGAGCACTCCAGGAGGCCTGAAAGGATGAGCACTGAGATCTTGGATCCAACCCATCTTCACGGAAGCAGCACACACAGCTCTGTGAGCCAGACAGAGGAAAAGGCAAGAGCATTCCCCCAGGCATCTCCTGGTTCTTGATTTTCTTTCTCAGAAGGGAAATTCAGAACAAATGAAACGGAAAAGGTGATTCAGATCCACTGGCAGGCAAACAAACTACAGGAACATCTTAGCTTTTTGCAAAGTCAGGTCTGTCACAGCTAGAGCTTCACGAGTCCTCCAGAGGAATAGACTGACAACAGAAATTGCCAAGAAAAGGATGGTTCTGGAAGAATCAACAACCAACTGGAAGGCAGCAAGAAGCTGTGGTGTACTGCAGTCAGCCTTGAGCCACACTCATAAAACTGCAGCATTGCTCAGTATTGCTGTAAAGCAGTGCCATTGAGCTACTGGCTGTGAAGAGGGCCCAGGATGGCAATTTCCTGGAATTACTTGGGGAATGGTCACCAAAGTCCAGATCCACAGCAGGATTTGGGTAGTGACTGCAATATAAGCTGACACCTGGGGAGAGCAGGTGGCCACAGGATGGTTTCTACAACAGCTGGTTGGTTATACACAGGAGCTGCCTGCAAGAACCTGAAAGAAAAGCAGGTATCTCCTGTTAACCAAGACTTGGCCACAGCATTCACATGCCCAGGTGTAAGCTATAAATATTGAAAAATGTTGTGTCTCCAGCCCCTGGAGACAGACAGCAGCCTGAGCAGGGGCGGGATGTCAGCACTGAAGTCCAAGCCCAAAGGCTCAGTTCCTGGATGCTCAATCCTGCTCTGACTGAAGCCAAAAGGAAAGCTGGGAGAGATCTCTGCAATGCACTAAAAAAGCCAAGTTTACTGGTGTTTATGTTTATAAATATATAATTAATGTTTCTGAAAAATTCATTCTGGGAGCCATGGAAAACAGCAACATCAGAAGAAAGCAGACTTGAAAAGACAAGGGAGAGGTTGAGTCAACAACAGAGCATCTTTATGATCCATATATTTAACAACAGTACCTTTCTGTGCTGTTTTTAAAAATCACCCTCATTTGTCATCTGTGCATTTGTGCAACACCTTTACCCTGAAATCCTCCAGGAAAATTATTAGATTTAATAGAATCCACCCACGTTTTAAAGCTTAGATGGAAAGTACTCATATTTAATAAAAAGTACATTTTCTAAATGGTTATGGTATTTAATTTGCATTCTCTTTGCTATTTTAACTGCAGCTTTATTAGAACAGCATTGTTGGCTGCAGTGTTTATTTTTCACCACCATTGTCATGATAAGAAAAACATGGAAAGCAGATGAAAAACAGGGAAAATATAAAAAAACAACACAGCATGAGCAGAGTAGGCTGAAATGTGTGTTTTGGGGAAAAATATCTCAGATCTCTGCAAAGCTCAAATCCCCAATCACCCTCTCTGTGAGCTTCCAGGAAGAGAAAAGAAGATGTAGGATGTTGCTGGCTTATTTCCATACCAATTAAACATCCTTTTGCTTTGGCAGAGAGGCACAGAGTCAGCAGGTGAAAACTCAGCCCTCCAGCCAGCTGTGCCCATTGGCACCGGTGGAGGAGGCCTCTCCCAGCCTGCCTGTTTCCTCCATCCTTCGATGGTGGGAACAGAAACCCCCTTTCCTTCCTCTGCTGTCTCCCTCTCAGGTCCCACTGAGCTCTGTGGGTGGGATCTGGTGCCAGATGTCTGTGTTTGCCCAGGTCAAATCCCCAAGCAGAAGATTAGACACGTCTGCACCGAGAGGATCATCCCGAGTTTCTGTTAATGAAATCACAAAGGTCAAGAGGTGAGGTTGTAAATCTGGCCCAGAGCACCCACAGGACCTGGCAGAGGTGAAACATGAATTGGCAGGAAGGGAGACAGGGAATGGGATGGGTGAGCCAGGTCTGTATGGGTGCCCAAAGCCCTCCTGAATCCACAGCCCTGCTCCAGCCCCAGCAGCCTCAGCCACAGGGATTATCATGAGTCAGAGGATGAAATGCAGAGGGAGAAAGGTGAGTAGAAACAGCAACTTGATCACAGGCCCCAGTGATCACTTTCTGAGCTGGAATCAAGAGGATATTCACCTCTGATGAGGTAAATAATCATATGGGTGTAAATTGCGCAGTGAAACTGTGCTTCAGTGTCAGCATCCACGTCCCCCATTGTCACCAGATCAGTACACCCCCACAAACCCCATTTACAGCAGCCCTGCCAGCTCCCCAGCCTGTTCTCCTGCCTGAGTGCAGCTGCAGCTCTGCCTGCTTCTGGCAGCATAGCACCAGCCCTGTGCAATGCCTGTGGAGCTGCTGGGGGAGGAACAGGGATCAGATCACCTTCCTGGAAACCAGCACAACTCAGTGCTGAAGAAAGGGCCACCACTGGCCAGCATCCTCCTAGCCTGAACCAGGCAGAGAGCAAGGAATGGATTTCTTCTGGAAAGACTCCAGAATGCCACAGCACAAGACACTGGGAAAACTTAGCCAGAGCACCCCAATGGCATTTACAGCTCAGTTATGCAGGATGATCCATGTGCATGCAGCCAAAAGATGGTCTCTGTCACAAACCCCAGTAAAAGAGTCTAGTTAAAAAAGGAGGGAGACAAGAGGAAGCACTCTGGAATTACTCAGATCTCTGAATCTGAAGGAAATATGATACTCCACAATGAAATAAAACTCATGTAGGAGCCTTATCTCTGCTGAATCTGAAAAATTAGACATTAAATTCTCCTTTGACATTGTCCATAGATAGGGCTTTGTTTGGATTCATTTAATCATCTTTGTTGCTTGCTGGCTGGAATAAGGAGCAGCAGCTCACCTTTCTATAGATGTCACTGAGTTTATGGCCCCATGTGCTAAGAAGGAATGGCACACAAAGGAAGTATTGTGCCTTCATTTGTTAAGAAATCAGATTCACACTAAAATGTAATAAAAGTATTATGATGTGTTTACTGGTTCTCTTTTTATTAGGAAAAAAAGAAGTTACTTTAATGAACTATTTAAGCTGGTTTTGATGACTAAAAGACTTATTAGGAGAACAGTGTGTCCACTGATTAGATTTTGAGAGAAAGGACATGGGGTTTTATGTTAACTGGTCCTTTTTCTCACTGCTGTCATGAGTTTAGACAGATCCCCACCAAACATCAAACTTAGATCTAAAATAACACTCACCAAACATGGAGCAGAGCCAAGAATGGCTGCAATTACAGGGCAGCAATATTCATCTGTCTTGGGATTCCTGTACTGCAATACGCACAAAACACTTCAGATGGAGTCATTCAGATAATATTTCAGATAGAATAGCTAATAACAATTGTTTTAATTAGCCCTTGTCAAACATCACAGAACAAAGCACTGTAACACCAAGACTGGTGCAGATGTTTTAAGATTTGTTCAAACAGGTTCAATCAACAGCTTTGTCCTGGCAGGAAATTCAAAGAGGAAAGGCTAACTAGAACATTTATGCTGAGACACGTGAGCTTGCAGCTATTAAATACAAACTTACCCAAGAGCTTACTCAAAGGGGCACCACAGATTCAAACCAGAATTATTGCCAACTGAAAACAGTTCTTCAATAGTTTCTCTGTGCCTACTGAATGTCTGTCTTCAGCCCTTCTCTAAATATATTTCATGTCATCTTGGGAGAAATACTAGAAAGGCAAAAAGATCTTCAGTACTTGTACTCTTTCTTGTGAAAGAGCTGCTACCACCTCCAGCCTCCTTCTTAGATCTGCTACACAAAGTGGCCCTGCTGAGGGGGTTTGCACAGCAGAACTTCTTAAGATGATGATGCCAGAGCATGAGTGCAGTGGGCTCACCCCTGGCCTTTGCTTGGCAGCAAGAGAAAACAAGGTGCCCTCAGCTTTTGAAGTCTTCTTTTAAGTGGGTCAGTTCACCTGATCAGAGGCAGGCTGGCTACTCAGGAGTAGATTTTATAGGCAATTAAAATGGCAGAGAAATAAAATTTAAATACCACATTTAAGTTTAATTAATTGATTTGCAATTATGCAGGGTATTTCATCCATAGTTCTGCCAGGATGGCACAGAGGGTGCCTTGGCAGACCAGAGACAGACACCTGTGACCTCAGAAGTGCCCACACTGACACAGTCAGCCCCAGCAACTCAGCTGGGACCCAGTCCTGAAAAACACAAATCTTGAAATGCAGAAGGCTTCAAACCCTCAGTGTGACCCCTTCCCATCTCACAGTCTGAACACCTCAGGCTGTTCACAAGGGCTGTGCTGGGCAGGTTGGGTCCTGCAGTCAGATTTGGCTTCAGGCAATGCACCCAATCCCTGCCCTGGCACGGATGGCTGAGTCAGCTGGGGGGGTGTGTGAAGGTGATACCTTGAAGGTACCTTTGATCCAAGAGGTGCTACAATGCAGAAAGACCCCGTTCCACTGCACACCACTGCCCCACTTCTGGGGACCACAGCTGCACCTACCTGGCTCCAGCTGTACTTTGCTCTTTCCCAGCAGTGGCTCAACACTTTGTGTTCCCTTCAAGGTGAGCTCTTCCTTCAAGTTTAATTGGATGTGTCGGTGTGTTTTTGTGCTCACGTTAAAGTGAAGCTAATTTTACATGGCAATACGCCAGTTCAGGAAACCAATACGCAAATTCATAATTATTCATGCATAATTCAGGGATTATTTGCATACAGTAAACAGGCCATCATCCTGATGAAGTGTCAAATGATATAAAGTGCTAATGAAAGAAAAGAGAATAGACAAGAAGAGAGCATGAGATCAAGAGAGAGAGAAAGTGGGAGTGGAATATATCCTCTAATGAACTTTCAGAAGTCTCCCTAAACTGTTGTGCATGACAAGAGACACTAAAACACCTTTAAGAACAGCCCCATGAGCCATCTTCTCTCCCACATTTCAGTCCAAAAGCTTCCATCAAGCAAGGGCACATTTTCAGTCTGGCCCAGGGTTTATCTGGGTGTAAATCAGATCACTCCAATCAAACCAGAAATTAGCTCTCCCAAGACCCAGTAATCCAAAAGGCCCATCATTGTCAGAGCAATGCTTCACTATTAAAGGGCCCCTTGGCTGTCCCAGGAGGGTACCTACACTTTCATTATGTATTATGAATGGTGAGATTATTTTAATCATTCCAACACAAGAACAAACATTTCCCAGCCTCATTCAAGTCTCTCTTTCCCTCTTACCCTGGGATCTATGAGGGAGACAGAATCCTCACCTTCAGCAACTGCAAAAATACTCTACATTACTAAGAGTGCTTCTCAGCAACATGATATTCACTGAGGAAGAGAGGGAGAAATGGATTCACATTCTGATATTCCAGCACTGGATTCATTCCACCATTTTACAGTGAAGGCTGCATCCATTGGAGAGAAACAACTCTTACTGAAAGCATTCTCTTTGCAAGGAAAAAGGTGTTTACTGAGAGTAAATTCTTTCTTTTTAAATATGCAGACTTCAATACTATTACCTTGAGCTATAAAATTTCAGAAAATAGTTTCTAGCTTTCAAGATTCACAACAAATGTGTTTTTAAATGTGTTATATGTAAATAATATTTCTACCAAGCCACAGGTGTAAGTAGTTACTATATACATATTTTAAAAGCCTCTGAGACAAATTACAAAGACTGTTGTAAAAATATCCTTTTAAATTTTTTTTTCAATATTTGATTTTAAAAACTTAACTGCTAATGAAGAACTTGAGCATGGAATAGTGCAAATACAAATGAGAAAGGACAGTACCTATCCTGATTTACGGTGTTTTACCTGTTGCTTTGTGCACATTACAACTGGCATAAAATTAAATAAAGTGATGATGGTACACACCTGAAGCCCAGCCAGACTGGTCTAGGCTCCTGGGGGCTATTGGAGTTTCTAGTACTTTTTGTACACATGTTATTGCATGGTTTGCCATTGATTAGGTGTCATAAAAGCCCTGACTTTGCTATCTGCTTCCACTGAAGTGGAAATCAGTGGGATCTACCCAGACTTGCTGTGGATTTATTATACTTTCACTGAACTGCAAACACACCTATTGTTCATGGAGGGGCAGTCACATTCTCACTAAATACAAGTACCAAAACATTCATTGTTTTGATTATTCTGTGTTTTGCTCATTTCTTCCATCACACCAAGAGCAGCAAGGTGGCTTTCAGAGGACAAAAGGAGAGACAGGCTTTCTTTGTGTGCATTCCTGTTTGTTTGCTTGCTTCTTAAGCAGATAATATTGCCTCTCCACAAAATCTATTTATAATCAAGGCTTCAGTCTTGCTTTCCTCTTGGGTTTTTTTGGGGGGATGGGGGTTGCTGGGTTTTTTCCCCATGAATGGACTGCCAGGGGGAGCTGAGCCTGGGAGATAAATATATCAGCTGCAGTAACTCTTGAGCAGAGCTGAGGCTTGGCACAGCACTCTCTTTCATGCTGCTGTATGCATGATAAAAAGGATTTTTTTCTGGTGAAGATGCTTTAGGAGAAAATGTTCTAAGCATGGTGCACAGTGGAGAGAAAGGGAGGGAGACAAAGTCTGGAAAAGAAGGCAGGAGCACTTTGTGCCATAAGAAAAGATTTAAGCTTGTCAGAATGAAAGACAAGCATTTTCAAAGTGCATAATATCCCGAGAATTACAGGGGATGTGGGTGGCTTCAAGGCTACAGCTCCTGCTCTGCCACATATAGGTTTCAAGGTCAGAGTCTAATTTTATCCTGTGATATAACAGCCTGTGCTGGAAGCTGCTGAGACAAGTCTGAGCGCCTGTCGCCCCAAGTGATTAGTGCCTTGCTTTCCTTGTTTCTCTGAAGCTGAAGACAGGGTGAGAATGGGGCAATTTGGGATCACTCCATGACTTCCACATCCAAAAGCGACACAGGGCAGCCACAAACACTGCTCCAAGCCACAGCACAACTTCTACTGCCAGCTTTTAAGGTGAGCTGAAGGTGCTGGAGGGGAATGAATGAAAGCAGAAATCCCTGACGTGGGCACAAGCTGTGGAAGATGCTGGTTTCTTTTTCAAGTTAACCCACAGAAGCCTCAACTTGAAAATTAACAACTTCAGGGCAGGAAGCAGAAGTGCAAGGCAAGGTAGGAACATGGCAAGGCAAGGCAAGGCAGCAGTGATTCTGTGCTCATGAATTCAAGGGTTCATCTCAGATGAGCTTGGCAGGAGCCCAAGAGAAGCACTGGGATGAAATCTGACTTCAAGCAAACAACCAAGAAAAGGAAAGGATGGAAAATGCAAATTAAAAGTCAGTGAGACAGACCTTGAGAAACCTGATAAGGATTAACACTTCTGAAGCCTGTTCCTCATAGAGGAAAGGAGGGTTTGACAGGATCACAGGGCTAAACAGTTGTGACCTCT
This sequence comes from Urocynchramus pylzowi, assembly GCA_013397555.1. NCBI lineage: Eukaryota > Metazoa > Chordata > Aves > Passeriformes > Fringillidae > Urocynchramus > Urocynchramus pylzowi. The sequence goes on along the minus strand of VZRH01014904.1, from coordinate 1,407,033 downwards.
GGAAACTGGTCCATCAGAGTTCCTGGGATGGGCTCCTGAGATGAGGGCAGACAGAAATCTACGCCTAAGTGGTTCCTGCCTTGCAGCAAGCACAGGGCAAAATGACTTTCTGCATTATCTGCCAGCCCTGCTATTCAATCATTTCACAAATTCCCCCTAATGCATCTATTGGCATCCGCAATGCATCCCAAAGAGGGAGGGTGGAAGGGAGGGAGGGAAGGCAGGAAGGAAGGCAGGAAGGAAGGAAGGCTTCTTCCTTTGTTATTTTTCCTATAAACAACAGAGCCACCTGTCAAAAATGAACACAATGTGGGTTTGGGTTTTTTTCCCCTCACAAATATATGGCAACAGATCACAAAAAATGCTGGAGAGCCAAACACATCTCTACAGCCGAAGGCCACTGGTCTGCCATTATCATACAGAAAATGTCAGGTTTTGCTGTCACCACAATTTTCCAGGGCTGGGTCAAATAAATCATGGATGAAGACAAAGGCAAATTGTGGCCAGTGGTCCCTTCCCAGTGAATTTCAGCCCATTGTGAGCCCCCACAGCTGCTGCTCAGTCTCGTGCTCGCAGCTCCCACACTCAGGGTTTTTCATACAGTGCAAGCCCTTTCTCTCCTGTGAGCTCACCTGTAGCACTGTTAAAGCTGTCTCCTAATGACAGTCTCAGAGACAGATTTTTCCTTGCCTAAGCAAGAGCACTGCCAATTCCACCCATTAGAAGTATTGACTGCCACAGGGTGATGTGTGGAGCAGTGAGAACACAAAGCTGCAAATTGTAAAAGACAAATTAAGTCCCCACTGACAGTTCTGAGCACCAGCACGAAGAGAGCTGTTCCTGCCAGCAGAAGGCTTTGTAGATTGAAAACAAAAACAACACATGGAGACAGTGACCTTTGGGCTAAGGAAGAGCCAAGGATGAAGTTATTGCATCTGTAAGGGCCAGAGGAGGTGCAGGATGATGCTGTGGGAGCACCAGTGGTGGCAGGAGCTGCTCAGTCACCTCTCACTTCTGCAGCACAGATGACAGAGAGCAGTTCAGTTTTTTGGCTCTCACTGAGCAGACACCAGACCCCCAGGTTAGACACCCAGGGCCATTGCAAACACTAAAGCATCTGGTAACTGTACATCATAAATTTTCCTTTGAAGCACTGTGTTTAAGCAACAAATTCACTATCTTTCCTACACAGCCTACATTTATTTTGCCTTGTACCTTGCCTTGTATTTAGCTGCATTAAAATCAGCTTATTCTACACCAGTCCAGTGCTGACTACAAAGTATACTGCTGATGATTATAAATTCTTCATGATGTTATTTTCAAAGTAGGAAAGATCTGCAAGGCTGGGAGAGACTCTCCTTCAGTCCTTTTGCCTTAATCAATCACGTTTGCTATAAACCTGTTATAAACTTGTTATGAAGTAAACAATCAGAAAACCAGTATCAAATTTGTCTGACAAGGTCGTCTTGCCCTCCTTTAATACTTCATTCGTTATGAAGTAGGATTTAAAATAATGATGCCCTCAAGGTACCTTCACCCCTAGCAGATGGCAGAAGTCACAAGGCAAGAGCTGTAATTAGAAAATCAATGGTGGTCTCATCATTTATTGCCTTCTACATCAGTGCTGGAGAGAAAAATAGGGGGGTCTGTTTGTTGGTGCTGAGGGTACCCATTTTCCAGTCTGATGCTCCTTGTCCCTGGCCTCCACAGAGTATGATAACATCCCACTTGAGTTGTTTTGGAAGTTTCCAAAGTGATCAGTTGTTTCCAGGACCAAGGAAAGGGGAAGATGTGTCACTTTGCCTGCTAATAAGTCCCCAATTGCTTTTCTTTAGTGCCTTTGGAGCTGATTCATGAAGATTGGCAGGGAAAGGGCACTAACAGTGGGATTGTGCCTTTTGCACCCCCCTGATGAGTTACCAGGCTCAGCCCAGAATTTCCCTAACACCAAGAGGAGTGTATGCAGAGACCCTGCACTCCAACAAATGCTTCATGTGCATATGGGTCAGACCAATTTTAATTACATTATTCTTTTTTTCTCTCAGATTCCCAGACTTATGCAGGACATGCTGAAGAGCTGGTTCATGACTTACACATTTAAAAGGAGCTCTAGTCATAAATCATAAGGATAAGGTTTATGCTCCAGGCCTGCTTCCTAGAGTATCCAATCTTTAGTAGCAACATGGAAAGCTCAGGAATGAGCAGCACCTTGCCAAGCTTTTCAGAAAGGCTGAGACCAGCTGGCCTGGCTCAAAAAGGATGCAAAAGTACCCAGAGCAGCAGCTGCACTCTGGCTGCAGCTGCCCCCAGCCACAGGCTCCAGCATCTCCTCTCTTTGCAACCTGTGGGCAGGACCTCAGTGCACTGCAGGGAAACCAGCCAAGAAAAGGAGAACCAGCTAGCAAAGAGAGCATCCTGTAAGTAACAAGGTAAATGGTGCAGGGGTACAGGCAGCATTCATTCAGGAGCAATTCTGGAAACATCCCACAGAGTAGATAATTCCAGGGAAGAGCATTTTCCTTTAATGGCCCATTCATTTCTCTTTTATTGCATCTGAAATATGCAGTAAAAGGAAAAAAACATTTGGAGTCATAAACAACCACAAAGAAACAGCCTAGCATCTCCTGAAATACACTGCAGGATTGAACACAGGCAATTTTAGGAGGGAGCAGGGTGGTGGCACAAAGGAAGAGTATTGATGATCCCATGCTGGGGGATATCTCATCCTCCTGTGGGATGTGTGAATGAAAATCCCACACTGCGCTCCTCCTCACTTGCTCTGCTCTGGGAGACTTCCCTGCTGGCTCCATGGGCATCAGGCCCCAGGGATCATGGTGTTCCTGGGGGAAGCAGAGTGGTGGATAGACACAGGGACAGTCCTGCAGCAGCACCACGTGCTGCAGGTCCTAGAGATGTGCTGAGGAGATAAGCCAAGACAAGGTTTGTGCCACTGCACTGCAGCATAAGGAACCCAACCAGCAGAATTCCACCCCCATGGACAGTAACAATGCAGTCATGTCAGAGCATCTCTAACTGAACTGTGCCTCACTGGCAAAATTTTGGCCCCATATCTGAAATACTAAGGAAATTTATTTTTTTTTTTAACTAATAAGGTACCAAATCCCCACAGTGTGCAGGATGATACAGAGCCCATCTAGGGGGTTTGGATACCTGCTCCAAGCAGTATCTGAAGCAAAGCTGCAGGATGGGAGCAGCCTGTGCTGCAGATACTACAGGACAGCATCACTAAGGCTCAATGGGATGAGCAAACTCCAAAAGTGAAAGGTTTCAGATGAGACTCTCAGTTTCAGAAAGAGTCCATGCAGAGCTCACTTGCTACTTGCAAAAGCTCATATCTGGCAAAGATACGGTGAGCAATTTCTCTGCCAACACACAAAGAACTCTGATGCAGGTGAGGCAGACAGACCTGTACTCCAGTGCTCCAGCACATGTGCCTTCTGGACAGATCACACAAACTGCAGAGCCAGGAAAACCTTTTGATTTGGGGAAATTAAGGCTTGGCTCTGCTGTGCTAATGAGCAGTCATTGGTTGAAGCATCAAAGCCAAAGGAGGGAGACCCTGGAGCAGGGTGAAAACACAAGAGGTGTCAGGGAGAAGCATGATTACCTTCCTTTCAGAATCAGGGTACTCTCACACTAAGGCTGCCACAGCATATCCTGCAAAGCAGCTGAAATGAGAGTTACCATTGAGGGAAATGAGGAATGATGAGCTGGAGATGGAGCAGCACCAACCCAATATTTCCTATTCCCTGGCTCAGCTCTGCCTTGAGCAGAGGATCTCACCAGCTCCAGGCAGTGGGAGAGGCTACAACTGGCAGGGCTGAGTATGGGGGTTTAATTGGGGTCATTCTGGGGCTGTGAAGTTTGATCTTCTCCTACCTTTCAGTTGCACTCTCTTCATCTATTCTTTATTTTTTGTAGGCTTTTCCTGCTACATTTTCACCTTTCATCAGCACTCTCAACAACGGGCAAATATCTGATACTCAAAAATCATTCACCCTCCTATCCTCTTCTGAGAGAGCACACCCACCTGCATTATTATAAAAACCTAATGATTTTTAAAAGAGCTTCATAAATCCAAGAAGGGAGCAAATAGTGTAATGAGCAAGCAAATTACACACTGCAACATGATGAAGAGCAAATAGGAGAGGGGTAACTTGTTGAGATCTATCTGCAAATAAGTCTCCCATTGGAGCAGGCTAGATAAACAACTAGTCAGAAACTTATTACATCTGCATTAGTCACAACTGGCTTGAAAGCTACAAAAAAAAAAAAAAAGTAAGAGTTCACTGAATCCTAATTGGCAACAAGCATGTGATCAGCCTCAGAACTGGTATAACAACTTGTCTTGGTTTGAAAGTGTCCTAGGGTGACAGTATGATGCTTGTATCCCCAGTGGTCTGTTCTGTGTGTACTGGATGTTGTGCTCTGTGCCTCCAAACCTGGCCCTGAACAGTGAAGTTTGGGTTGGTTATCAGCTTCCTCACTCCCCCACAGCCGGCAGGACAGACAGTGCAGTATGTTAGTGCTGCTTTGGTTTTCCTTTTTACTTTCCACCTTGCTTTGCTTCTTGCTTTTGCTGCTTTTGCTGCTTTTGCTGCTTTGCTCATGCCTGCTAGCTAGTTTAGCTGTACAGTCCAAATTTTCTCTGGACTGTCCCCCTTTCTTCTTTCCTGTGGAGCCTTCTGAACCTGCTCCAGGCCGGGACCCAAGGAGACATCCAGGACACCTTGCAGCCTGCCGGGGGATCCACCTTTCCCAGCGCCAGAGGGACTGAAACAGCAACCATCCACCGGAGAGACTCTGGGAGTGTGTGATCTTTTCAGAGCAGTGAACAAATTTTGTCATCCGGTATTGTTCATTCTGTGTGCTGGGGAGTGCCGGGCTTGATAATAAACAGGTTCTTTCCATCTCTCTCTCTGAGGAAAAATTTTTCCCGAACCAGTTGGGGGGAGGGGCCGTGTGGGTTTGTTTTTTCTGGAGGGGCCCATTTGGGGGATCTTCCCACAAATTTTCCCTAAACCAGGACAGAAAAACAGGTGTCTGCCAAGGAAGGCAGGAACCTTCCTTGTAATGAAAAACATTACTTCCTCCCCTCCAGATTATTTTAACTTTGAAATTACGGTGTTTTCAGGCAAAGACATGAGAAAGGGAGTGGCAGTTCATGACTCGTGTGTGTGTGTGTGTGTGTGTGTGT
>VZRH01014904.1:1381188-1400926 GCA_013397555.1 Urocynchramus pylzowi | reverse complement strand
CCCTTCCAGTGAGATCGGGTGCTAATAAGGCCCCAGTTCAATGGCCGCTCTTACGAGCAGAGCCCTACTCGCGGTAGGAGAAGACAGAACCCCATGGTGGTGGTGGTGAATTCTCCCCACAGCCTGTCTCCCCTCCCCTCAATAGTGAGAGAGAAAGGAACTGTGCCCAGCCCCTTCCCCCAGCCCAATTCTTGTGGTATCTGTGTCCCACCAAGAGAAACCCCTCAGCCAGAGTAGCCAGGCGCACCCTTCCCCTGAACCATGGCAACTTCTTGGGTGCCTCTTAAGTACCAGTCATTATTGTCTCTTAGCAACAAATGCGAGAAAATTCCCTGAGAGAAAGAAGGAAAGGAGCAATCCTGACCTCCAAGACAGCTACACGTATGCAAATAATACTGTTTTCCTATAAAGTTTGTAGAAAGATGTTANCCCTTCCAGTGAGATCGGGTGCTAATAAGGCCCCAGTTCAATGGCCGCTCTTACGAGCAGAGCCCTACTCGCGGTAGGAGAAGACAGAACCCCATGGTGGTGGTGGTGAATTCTCCCCACAGCCTGTCTCCCCTCCCCTCAATAGTGAGAGAGAAAGGAACTGTGCCCAGCCCCTTCCCCCAGCCCAATTCTTGTGGTATCTGTGTCCCACCAAGAGAAACCCCTCAGCCAGAGTAGCCAGGCGCACCCTTCCCCTGAACCATGGCAACTTCTTGGGTGCCTCTTAAGTACCAGTCATTATTGTCTCTTAGCAACAAATGCGAGAAAATTCCCTGAGAGAAAGAAGGAAAGGAGCAATCCTGACCTCCAAGACAGCTACACGTATGCAAATAATACTGTTTTCCTATAAAGTTTGTAGAAAGATGTTAAATAACACCTAATGCGGGTTTAAATTTAGCTGGATGCTGTAAAATAATGCCAAAATAGGAAAAAACCACAAAATCCCAAACAATCCAAAATACCTATTTCCAGTGCCCGAGAGTCAGTGACCAAGGACATGAAACAGGTTAATTATAACACTTAGTGTAGATATGCATTACATTGCTGGTTGTCCAGCCAGCAGCACCTAATTGAACTAAAATTATTCACTCTGCATATCTAATTAGAAGGCACAGTCTCAAGGCTGCAATACAATCAGTCACTCAGCACTAGGCTTTTATGTGAGACATAGCTGATGACACTCACTTGTGCAGGGCATGGATGAAATGCCAGTGCTGGACCTGCAGCTCTGGTTTGCAGCAGATATTACTGTTTATGATGGCCTTGATCTTTTTGTTGTCTATTTACAGACCCTACTGCTGTGCACAGACATCCCACACTAAATCTATCAGAAAACATTACCCACTATAGCTCTTGGCAACACCAACTCCACTGTGTCAACCAGCCAAAACAGGGCTCTAAACGAGGAGAACAACTCAGATCATATGTTTTGCTAATTATGCATAAGAAGAAGACGTAAACAAGCTCCATTAAGATTATTATGCATGAGTTCATGTTTTTGCACAATTCACAAATTACCTATAACTGCTTTTCTCAGATAAATAAGGTTGGAACGATACAGCTGACATTTTTTGCCAAAGACTATGACTTCACCACAGCTTTCAGAGAAATTATTCTGAGATTTACAGTCTTATTAACCCATGACCCTGATATTGCCTGATGAGACTTGATTATCATCCCAGTCTGGTGGCTGAAAAGAGTCCTTTTCTTGATCCAAAAGACTCAGAGCAGAAGCAATATGTCTCTGAACTGAATCTGAGTCTGAAAGAAACTGTCCCAGCTGTGCATGAGCATGGATAGCCCTGTTCTGTCTAAGAGGAAAGCTGGGTCAATAGGATGAACATATAAGATGTCTTTATTTTCTGATTCAAATCAATCTTATACAAACTGAAAATGCTTAAGTAGACAAAATTCCTAGAAGGCATTGATACATAATTCCCTGATCACACCAAGTTCACGATGCTCCTGCAGAGAGATGCATGGAAAGTCTGGGGGATCAGGACAAAAAAATGGGTTTCCTGCAGGCATCATCTCCACATCCTGAACAAACACAGCTCCAAATGCATAAAGCCATGGCCTCTCTCTAGGTCTTAGATCACAATGAACATGTTGCTTGGCAATACCATTCCCTTTTTAAAGCTCTCCATTCCCCAGCACTTCTGGCTTCACTCCTAACTGCATACCCACTTGGGATTTCCTGATGAAAAATATTGGGAAGCAACTGCACTCGATTTCTCAGTCCCTTTTTACTTTTTAATGGTGCATATTTAGATGAGGGCAGACTTGTGACTTTTTAAATTAACCATATTATTATTATGATACTATTTTCTTCTGGATCATTAGATAACAGGAATGCCTTTCTAACCCCATGTTACTCTGCTAATTGCTTCAGTTGTACCTGCTGAGCACTGGCTCACTGTCCAACACTGGAAAGAACAGATTTGATATGGAGCAATTGCCTGTTTTTCCATAGTGTCTCCTGGCAGAGATAGAATGAAAACGCCTCCCTGAGATGAGAGTAACGTGGGACAAGTCCATAATTTCAGCCAGTGCTGCAGACCGCTTTGCTGGAGGAAAGCAATGATCAGCTTCTTCCCTTGACTGGGCTGTACACAAGCAGGAAGTCTTACCTAACATTTCTTAGATTTGTAAATCCCTGAATGACCTTCATGGATCTCTTTAAAATAGTTTTGAAGCACTGTCAGGTTCACTAACCTTGCATCAATTCCAAAATGATACTGAGAGCCTTTGCTTAAATCAGCAGTGGGGTAACAGCACCTTGTCCCAGCAGCTCTCTTTACACCTGAAGGGCTTTAAAAAAGTAATTTAAGGATTTCTGCAGAAAGAAAGATTTCCATCTTCCAAAAGTGGCCATTATGAAGGACACAACTCCTGTAACACTGAGGGCCCAATGGACTGGAGGGCAGAGCAGAAGTCTAGAGGAACCCAACAAGACCTGGGTTTTAACCCAAAATTAACCCACATGTCCATGAGGTGCTGCTACCATTGAGTCAGGTAGTGTGCTTTCCTATGGATGTGTGCAGGCATTCAGCTTCCAAATCCAGCTTGCTCAGGGGCTCCTGCTTGTGCAAAACTGTGCCCAGACCACAAATTAAGGTTTGCCAGTGGCATTGTGTTCTCCTTGACTATGACATTCATAGCTTTAACTACAGGTATTTAGAATTATATTAATGTCTCCTATATTATGTAAGGAAGATTAGAGTTCTGTTCCATTTAATCTTGCTCATCCATCATTTATTTAACTTTGCATATTGTCATTCAAGGCAAGTATTTTGAAATCAAAGCTCCATTAAACCTATTCAATTATCTGTTGTTCTGGGTAACTGTTATCACTGGGTGCAATAGCTTTTATTAACTGAAATAGAACATTAAGAAAATGAAAAATATGTGATTGTTAACCTTGGAGCATCCCCAGGTCCTCATTTTAAAGCAGCTCAGGCATTAATCCTACAACTTATAAATAAATGATTATTAAAAAAAAAGACTAGGAAAAATTGTAGAAACAGACAACTAAGCAATGTCTTCCATCACTGATTCTGCTTTTTTAAGCAGGTATATCTTTCTTTCCATGCAGCACACAGAAAGGCTTTGATGTTTTATGTAATGCTGTTGCTCACTGAAAGGCAACTTGAGGTTCAGTATAAAATTCAGACTACGCAAAGAGCCCAACTTCACAGCTCTTGTCCTCCTATTTGTGAAATGCTTTATATTTAAGAGTATTTATACTGCTTCAAAAGTATGTTCAGAAGAGACATATTGTGGTGCCTCTGTCTTAATCACCTTGTAATTTGATGTACATTTAGTAACTTCAAAGTAAGAGGAAATATTGGTCTATTTCTGTACTATTCTTACTCTGTGTCATGCTTGTAAAAACTTCAAAGTGTCTAAAAAACCAGTCTGATTTCATACATAATTGGGTATGGAACTGATACTTCCAAACAGCAGCCTAAGACAATAGCAACCCCCTTTCCAGCCCTTGGCAAGAAACAAATCCAGACAGAGACAACAGCAAGAATAGCTGATACCTGAAATCACCTCCCTGCTTTCTAGAGTGAGAAAGCTTAGGATCAGACAACCCATGTGGTCTGTGTATCATCAAACTTCTCATTTGTGCCAGGAAGTTATCTAGGAAATCTGATAGACTGAAATGTGTGAACTGGTCCGAGATAGCTGGCTCCATCCAGAAACATATTTGAAACAGGGAGTTGCAGAAAAGTAACAGGCACTAAGGGAAGATGCCCAACTCTCCAGAGGCCAAAGATACCTGATACAGGATTACATAAAGTAGCCAGTAACAAGGCAAAATTGCACTGTGAAATTGCACTATGCTTAGATACAGTCGTTAGCTTTATCCTGGGAGAAGTTTAATCCAGGCTGCCTTGTAATCCCTTTCCTGTTGCTGACCAACACCACCTCCCCCTCACAGCCCAAACCACTCTTCACGGACAGCAGTGCTTGCACAGCACAGCCTGCCATCCCCTCAGCAGTTGTCTGGTGCAGAAATCAATGCAAACTCCTATTAAAGCATAACTTTTTCTGTTGTTCCTCTGCCACAGTGCAGAGAACCAAAAAATACCCTTGAAGAGATGCACATATGAGATTAGATGATTTACAGCCAGCATGAACAACAGATGTATGTGAGTATTGACTACCTTTCTTGCTCCAAGTAATTACTGCAGGCTACAGTGAAGAAGCTGCAGTCTCCCAAACACCTTCAGTCACATCTCATTGGTCTCCAGCCAGATCATCCCACAAGAATCTTTTCAATCACACAATCCTATAAAAACCAATTTGGTTTCATGACGGTGATGAATCTGTCCTCTGACTAACCTTATTATTTGCTTGCTTGCTTTGTGAAGAGCCAGATCAGACAGCTGCAGATTTATCCATAGATTTTCAGTGTTTTGTTAATCACCCTATTGCTTTATCGATGTTCCCATATTGGACAATCATCTTCATCTGAAGAACACTTGCTAATTGTCAATACTGGGGATGCTGGACATTTGTGATCAGTCTGGTTAGCAGAACAGCATTTCTGCTGTTCTGTCAGAATGTAATGATCAGCTGTAAAACAACAGGATAAAAACATGTGGGAAACGAAAAAAAAAAAATGCTATGTGTTTTCATCCATGGGAAATCATGATCAATAGCACATAATTCCTTATAAGAAAGCTTCCTTGTTGGACTGAGGAAACACACTTGTCTTCACCTATCCAGAGTGTGGCAGTCAGTGAAATCTCCTTAAGTGAGTTGAAGACGGAGCAGCTGGGAATTAAGAGCAGGAACCAGATCCATTGGGATTCCCAGCAGGCTGTGCTGAAATGAGACTTCCCAGAGCAAGGGCATTATCAGTGATGACAATCCAGTTCATGGATGAACTTGTCATTAAGGATCCTGGTCCACGAAGCAGCTGTGGTGCTCAAGGAACATGCCAGGCTCATGTTTAAGGCAGGAGCTGTCTTACAGAGGGAGACATAACATCAAACCTGTGTAAAACTGCCCTGTATTAACAGGCTTTTCTTTTTCTAAAACCTTGAAACGGTCAGGCTGAGAGTCAGAGAAAAGGTGACATCAGAGGGACTGGTACAGATAAAACAGAGAATGCCTTGCAAAGAGGCACAGCTTGACTCAGCTCTGCTCTACATCAAGCAGGTGATCACTGACACAGGCCCATGTGAAGGAAGAATAAAAAATGTACTTCAGCTCCTGAAGACTCAAGATCTGGGGGAAAAGAAAAGCAATCAACAGGGCAATTTGATTCTAATTCCCAAACATTTGAAGTCTGCTGCAGTGAAATAGTTCATAATGAAGCAATTTCTACCACCATGCTGAAGAGCAGAGATGTAGGGGCCAGGAACAAATCAAAAGCCACTCTACCAGAACCAACACTCTTGAAGAGCCATCAGAATTGCTGCTGAAGTGTCTTCAGGGCACGTGACTTTGCATTCAATCACTGCCCAGGCTGATGCCTGGCTAACCAGCCCTGTTCAGGTCAGTGTATTGCTGCTTTTGGGGCTGAGCCTGGGGCCCAGGTGACCTTTGAGCTTCTCTGTGCAGGACAAGGAGTATGAGATACTCTTCATCTGCTTCCCTGAAACACTGCATCTCTAAATAATCTAGAAGTGGAAGAAAAAGGTGTTTTATAATGCCAGATGCTGAAGCCAGTGTCTTCAAGGCTGTCTCTCACAGGGTGCACCAAAAGGCTCAGATGGTACAAAGGGTTTAGTCCTCACAGGGTTGACAGCACCAAGCCAGGAGAGATCCTGCAGTGATCTGCCTGTGGTCACCAAACCCTTGGAAGCTTGCAGGATTTCCTCAGCTCAGTTGGAATTGGGGTGAGCAGGAACAGTGGCACAGGCACTGTGGTGCTGAGGCAGGTCCTGCCCCAGTGCCAGGAAGGCTCAGCCAGGGCAGCTTTTGGACCAGAGCACCACAGCCAGAGAAGCTTAGCACTCACCCTAATGAGCTACCTAATACAGGAACAAACCCCATTAATTTTAATGCTCTCCCATTTATGCTGGAGTCACTGTGCTCCCACACTCCTTGCACCTGACAGTGTCCACTGAGACAAACTGCAACTCATTCCTGAAGCAGCAGCACCTCTGTACCCTGTGAGCCCTGGGCTGGGGGACCAAAGCTCAGACATGAGCTCCCTGACACCCAGATGCAGCCTGGGGGATGCAGACACCCCGCTCACTGCCACTGCAGGACTTCCTCAGAGCAGGATTAGAGCCTGGCTGAGGGGAGGTGATGGTTTTGCCACTGCAGGACTTCCCCAGAGCAGGATTAGAGCCTGGCTGAGGGGAGGTGATGGTTTTGCCACTGCAGGACTTCCCCAGAGCAGGATTAGAGCTTGGCTGAGGGGAGGTGATGGTTTTGCCTCCAAAACCATCCCAATCCCTCTGCAACTTCAAGGCGAGCTGAGGGACTTGAGCAGGATCCCAAATGGCAGCAATGTGAGGCACAGAGACTCCTGAGCCCTTCCAAGGGCAGGCAGAGCTACCAAGCCCCTCTCAGCGGGTAGAGAACATCTGCTCCTCAGAAACTGCAGTTTTCACAGAGAAAAACAAGAAAAACAGGTGGCATTTTTCACTCTTTCCCACTGAATTTTTAAACTGAAAATATCACCATTTCCAAAGAAGGCCAAAAAGAAAAAAAAAATTACAAGACAGGGCATAAACAGAAATTAATAGCAGTATTTCCACAGGGTTTTTTAAGCATGAAAACCTCTTTATAAGTATCTATGGAAAGATTACTGCTATTTTGGATCAGCTGTGGAGTCAGCATCAAGAAACAGATTTTGCTGAGCATCCGCTCCTCTGGAAACATTTCCCAGGATAGAAAGCAAAACACCCAGAACTTCTCAGCACACTCAATTTGCTAATTTTGTCCAAGGAAATCTACCCTCCAAACAAGATCCCTTCATGTCTTAGAGCAGTCCCAAGGAAGACCAGCAGCACTGTAGACACTTTGGTCACCCATCAGTCCTTTGTACAACACACTGCACATACAATCCAGAGACTTTCCCTTGCCAAATACACATTTTTATCCATTTTAATGCTGATCCTCCCTGCAGCCCCTAATGAGTAATGAGTGGCTGAAACACAGGCAAGGAGGCAGCACCAAAGCCACTCTTAAGGTGTTGGGGAGGGCTGAACCTCCCTGAGTGCACTGGGGGACATGAACTCCTCCTTGGAACAGGAGTGGAGACAAATTCAGGGAACTTCTTCCTGCTGCCCAGATGTGTTCATTATAGCAGGCAGCTGTGCTGAACTGGGGGTATCCTGAAAGAAAATCCATCAGACAGCATGAAGAACAAAACCCTGGAGAGAGGGTGCAACAAATTGTATAGTCATGGACACTGACTAATGAATAAAGATTCATTATCTTACTAATGTTCAACAGTGTTAAAGCACAAGACCTGTCCCATTCCACAAGCCAGAGGCAGCAGCATCTCCCTTCAGACTCTGCAGCACCCAGGTACACATGTAAAGGCTTTTTTTTCTTCAAGGGAGTTACTGGCAAAGCCAGCAACTTCTACCATGCAGATGGAATAATAACTTTAAATAATAATTTGAATAGTGAAACTAATGAGATTTAACCACAGGTTTGGTTTTTTTCCCTCCTCTGGATAAAGCCATTGTACTATAATTTATTTATTTACATAGGCCCTTAGTGCAACTGGGATGACCCTCCTGTTTTGCACTGCTGGGAGCTGAACAGGCACAGGGGATGTGGGTCCAGCACAGGGCACCCATGCCCAAGGAATCCAGGGTTTTGTGTAAGCTGTGGGGACTGGAAGTGTTACCAAAATGGCACTTAAGGTCACAAGGAGGAAAGCAGCATCCATGGTGTCCATGGATGGTGCTGGAGAGGTGCTGGCAGCTGCAGTTTCATACCAGGGGGGTGCTGCATCTTCTGGATGAAGAAGAGAGGCTCCCCTGAGCAGGGCATTTGTCCCAAGAAGCTCCCCAGGATCTTCTTCACTCACACATTCACCCACATTTTTTGCCTGTATCATGATTAAGAACAACTGCAGTACTAAGACACATCATCACATCATCCACATGCAGATGTGAACACAGGGAAGAGAGCAACTTCCAAAACCATTGCAGATTTTGGGCATAAAAATGCTTTTGAGGATAGGGAAAATCAGTATACAGAGACAAATCTCCCCATCTACTAATAGGTTTATTTCCTGACAATATCCATATAGCAGAGCAGCACTCACTCCTAGTAATTCCAGTTAAATCAATGGAAACACCCAGAAAATAATTCAGTCTCAGGAGCTGGTTCATATTCAGCCAGACAGGATGAGTGACAGTGTGGTTCCACGCTTGGTTGGTCAGTTGGTTGGATTTTAACAAATATATTGTCTGGAGTTGAGCAATCATCCACCAACTGGACTCTTAGCAGAGTATTGATGGATTTTTGGTCCAACCCTAAATCTGCTCAGGACAGAAGTACCATTTTTACTGATTTTGGAAGGTGTTGGTCAGGGCTCACCTCCCAGAGGCTGTGCTGCCCCAGGCACCAGGCACAGGGAATGGGATTTGGAGCTGGTCCATTCACCAGCCTGGGTGAAAGCCAGCACCCACCAGTCTCAGGTATCACTCTGCAGAACAGGAGCTCCAGTTAAAAACCCAATTGATTAACACTTATACAAGCATACTTTTATTTTTTGTATTTTTGCCAAAAATAACTCTGTAAAGTGTCAATGCTACAGCAGAGCTCTGTAAATCAGGGTATTTGTAAGGCTGTTTTAGAGATTTTAAAATTTGGGAAAGTGAGTTTAAAAAGGGAGCTTCAAATGAAAACTTTAAAGCCAGTTTGCCAGCTAAATAGTACAAGGAGAAAACGCATAATTAAAAATAAAGTTATCAGGCTTTTAATACTACATTTACCAGACAAGCTAAATATAGCAGCATTAGACTAAAGCATTGTCTTTTGCAGGCTTAAGTTTCAACAATTCATTTGCTGATTTGCATCAACATGAAATCACTCAGCACCTTGATTTTTGGAAAAAAAAAAAACGACAAATAGTGAATTTTTACCTGTTTAAAGAAACCCAAACCACAGTGGGCTAAACATGGAAAAGGAGAGCGATAACGGAGAATGATGTAAAACCTAATTAAAGACCTTTGGCTGCCGCAGAATTGAAAACCAATTAAAAACCTCTTTTTGCCTAGGAAGGTCCCAGAAGAAATTCCTAAATCTTAATTTGCTTCTGTCCTTATCTGCGCTGTGACAGGTCTCTGAAGCCTCCTCAGCCACGCCAGGAAGATAAGAGGGCAGCGAGCAGAGGCGCTGGGGGTCTGCCTCGCTCTCCACGGGCAGAGCCGCCGGGAGCGCGATCTTTAATTACACAGCACAATCGGGTGCTCCATTAGACAAAGGACTTTTAAAGCCCCATTTAAAACTTGATACGCCAGCCTCAGTACCTCGCTGCCAAGTACAGCCCTGGTGGAGGATGAAGGATGATGCTCAGCCCATACCTTGAACCCACCCACTCCTGCCAGCACTTCCAACGCTCCCAGCTCAGGCTGTCTCCTGTCTTGCTGCACAGGGGTAGTGCCTTGACATTTTGCCAGACACTTGATACCGTTTTGTTTTATTGCTGTAGGGAATTATCAGTGACAGAAGCTGGGAACACTCAGAAAGACTTTTTACAGGTTTATACTTAATTTAAAAATCTAATTTAAATCCCTAGTAGCCTTTCCTTTTTATAAAATTAACACTTAATTCCTTCCTTGCTACTTGAATGAATTCATATCTGTGTTCAGCCAGAGAAGATGAAATTGACAATTACAATTCTGGGGTGTCACACTGCATATTAGTAATTAGAACCATGGATTTTGACATTGATTTATTTTCTTTATTACCACTTTTTGTTGCCTGTGTCAATATCACTGTGACTTGTGGTTTGAGATTCACAACCACAGCAAGTGCAGCGACCGGAGGGAACCAGAGGCAGCCAGAAGGCTCAGCTCTGCTCCCAGTTCCAGCACTGGGAAGGTGCAGCCTGCCCATTGTGTGCCCACAGTGGTTGTCCTCCCTAGCATTGCCAACACACAGATCAGCAATCCCAGACCACTGAGACTCCACAAAGCATGATTTGGGAACTGGTAGCTTGCCAGAGGGGGAGCATCCCCAGGCAGAGGGCATGCTGCCTGATGTGTCCATCACCTGAGACATTCTTGGAAAGATATCAAAGAACCTTTTCTCCTGCACATCTTTCCCTTTTGTTGAATGCTCCCTTTATCCCATTACTGCTCTCCTTTTCCCTTCACTTTTTTAGATTTCTAACATACTGTTTTTTCCTTCCCACCAAGGCAGACTCAATCTTGCCTCCCAGTGCAGAGCTGCACGGCTGGGTCAGCTCTGCCTGCTGGAGGCAGCAGGTGACCCTGCTCACAGCATCCCTCTCACGAGCTCTGGTTTTCTCACCTGAAGGAGAATTAAAATTATCTTAGCAAAACCCTATACAAGGATGGATGACTGATCATGGCTCTTTGCCCTCAGAGATCCCACAGGCATTGCTTGAGCTGGCAGCTTGCTGGGATTTTCATGATTTAATGTTTACCCATGAGCTGCCTGAAGAGCAGCTTGGGCAGTGCAGGCCCTTTCATCATTTTTCCTGCTGAAGTCCCAGGCTCCATCCAAGTCAGCATCTGCAGAGGAGCAGCCTGTGCCTGTGCAGACACAAGAAAATATCATAGTACTGGTATTTACCAATTGATTAGCAATGACAAGTGCATCCACCTTAAACAAAAGGACCACCAGGGCCCCTGAGCAATTACATAAAGCAAACTGTCACCTTGAGAACATATTGACATTATTTAAAACTCATGCTCCCAGTGACTTTGCTCCCTTTGCTCGTGCTCCTCACGATGTGGTGATTGCAGCTGTGGTGGATTGCTGCCTTGAGTCTGCTATGCCAGTGAACTTCACATTCCACTCTCTCCCAGAGCCAGGACTCCTGCTCTGCATGGACAGGGATGGGTGCTTTAATTGCAGCCTCTGCCCCCAGGACTGGGGCCTCAGAAGAGCAGAGCTGTTTCTCTCAGGCACAGCTGGGATCCTGAGGCCTCACTCTCTGGAATGCCAGGCCATGGAGCTCCAGGGTCCATGGTGGTCCTGCTGCAGGCAGATGCTCTCATCACCCCTGAGCATTTGCAGCCAGCCCTCAAGGATCATTTCCATGACCGAGGGCCATTAGTCATCTGACCATCTTGCTCATCACAAGCAAGTTCTGCTGCTGCACTCCTTACATGAAAAAAGGCAGCTTTAATTTGGGGGAGGCAGCTTTAAGCCTGCTGGAGGAGAAAAGCCATCAGAAGTTCATTTAGTGCAGTTTGATGGGAGCTCTGTGTGTCGGCTCTCACGCCATCAGATGCTTAGTGAGAAGCAACTCCAATTGGGAATTAACCCATTTTGCAGTTACTGCTAAACCTCTGGGTTTAATTATTTTTTGAGAAAGTATTTCAATCCCCATTCCTAGGGTTTTTTTCCTAGAGATCTCTTGGCCTTAAAGCAGGTTCACTTCTACAATGGCAGCTTCAGAACCTTGTCTGAGATAGGTTGGATCCTGAGCTCAGATCCAGTACCTGGATCTGATCCAGTCCATCAGACACATCCAGGTATTCCAAAATCATCAGCCTCAAGGGCTCTTCTACACACAAAAATAGCCTTTAATTTACCCCTCCCTCCCTCACTGGTACAGATAAATTTTATTTTCCTTTATTCCTGAACAACAGACTGCCCAGAGAGAAGGATAAAGAGGAACTGTCTGGAGGTTTGTGTAGTGCAAGGTCACAGCAGGCCTTTCCTGACGTAAGTCACTAATAGCATGGCTAGACACACTAAATGACATAAAAGTCAAGAATGGACAATTAAATATAATTTCAAAGTGATAGTTATCCTACTTGGGAAGGTCACTGGATTTAAAATGTCTAATCCTTTGCAAAATGTCTGTATATTAAATAGAAATAGTTAATTCAACCACGTATCCTCTTGGTGACCTCGTTAGTCTATCCCCTTGCTAAAAATACTCTTGGTTTGTCCCTGGGAATACAGTGATTCTCATTAACAAATCATGGTTACTCTTAATACAA
Organism: Urocynchramus pylzowi; assembly: GCA_013397555.1. NCBI lineage: Eukaryota > Metazoa > Chordata > Aves > Passeriformes > Fringillidae > Urocynchramus > Urocynchramus pylzowi. The sequence continues at coordinate 1,388,303 of VZRH01014904.1, read as the reverse complement.
CAGCACAGACTAATATACATGAAAAATACATCGAAGAAACTAAACAATGTCTTTCTGCCTTTCTGAGGGGTAAAAACAGTCAGAACAATCAGTTATTTTGTTATGAGAATACAAAAGAACCATCAAACCACTACATGCAAAACCCAGCAATAATCTTGTACAGGTATAAATTAGCCCCTACCCCTCCCTGTGCTCAGACCATGCATCATACCCACAGCTACACTCTTTTATTCTCTTTATGGCATGTCTTGGAAGTCCGTGACAGGAGCTGCACTGGCCTGTCAGGGTTGTGCCACCTGCACACCTACCACCTGTGTCAGGCTCAGTTCTTGTATAAGTCACAGCTTCCCAATGTTTCTTCATCACAAGGTGCTGGCCCTGAATCACAGACAGTGTCTTGAATTTTTCCATGCCGTCACATCACTCCTGCCTGTGAGATGCAGCATGAGCCCTGCATTGCCCTTGCACACAAAGGCTAAATTTGCTAAAAAAATGTTTACAGAAGTGTTAAAGCAAACAACTGGAAATTCTTAAGACTATACATATACTATCCCGTGAGCATGCTGGTCACAGGGCTGGTCAGGATCTCCCTTTCTCCGTCTCTGTCCATCACCCAACCCAAAAGCACAGCTTAGTGAGGAGCAGCTGGTAACACCAGAGGCAGCCCAAAATTGCTGAATCCAGCCCCTGTCCCAGCTGGAAGCAGAGCTGCAGGTGAAATGCCCCCGTGCCTGGAGGAAGCTGTGCCCAAGAGGGGGATGAAGCTCTCAGGTACCAGCAGCTTTGCCAAAGGGCATTTAAAGACCTGAGTGCTTCCCTGGCCTTCACCATCCTTAAGCAGCAAAACCCTAAGATCCTTCCAAACAGGCTGAAAGATAGGAAGTATTTTTCCTAACATTTCTGTAAAAATCACTGTAGCTTTCATAAAACTCATTTTATCTGTAATTTTATCAAATTGTTTCAGTGAAAACTGTTCACTCCCTACTTGGTGATGGCCACAACCAAAACTTGTTAATATGCCTATAGTAATACTGGGAACATGCTCCAGATTTGTTTTCTAAGCTTAAAATTATTTGAAATAACTTTCCATCAAGACCTATAAATCTGAACTGTGACCCACATGCAAGCATTTCACCTGGTTCCACATCATTCACTGGAGCTGGAAGGAAAATGGACCTTAAATGAACATAAACCATAGCATCTGAGTATTTACCATTGCATCTTCTTCAACTCAGGAAAAACAGTTCCTCTGTTACATCCTTCCTGTTCATCACTTATTTTTCAGCTGAAAACATACAATTATTGGTGATAGAAATTCCAAGAAGTAAATAAAATTAATTCTAATTAGTAACCAAAGTACTTTCACTGAATAAGTAAACTGTAAATCTTTTCCTCTGTGCCTACAGGACATATTCTCTGTCATATTGTCTGTGATCATATTACCAGAGTCCTGCTCCTGGGCAAACCTGGTAAATGAAGCACAGAACTATCAGACATTCTGCAAGGTGTGAGCAGGGCAAATGCTGCAGGTGTTGGTTGGTGGAGTGGTACTGTTTGCAAGAAAAAGTTGCTACTAAACTGCTGCAGCCCTTTCCAGTGTCTTAATGGTGGAAAAATGATGAAGTACCTGCTACAGGCCATGAGAAGGAGAAGGGATGAAACTGCTTTAGATTTGCCACTATGGTGCACACACATCTTGACAACCAAATGTTCATGTATAAACCATCACCCATTAGCTATGATAAAATACACACTAAAAATAATTCTGAAAGGAACATTCAGCTGCTATTTACCCATTATTTTTTTGCTATTCAAGATGGTTTGATTTTTTTGTCCCTTTTTTAAAACAATTCATCCCACTCCACCTTGACATCTTGTTTACAATTTGTTTCTAGCCACAGAGAGCTGACAGATGTGATGTGATTAGCAAGACAAGACAGCCTAAATACAGAGCAGACAGCACAGCAGACAACACGCGAGGGGCCTGCGAGCTCCTCTGCACGCTCCATCATCCCTACCAGCCCTGGAAGTTTCCATCTGACAGTGGGGATGGGCATTAACCCCTGCAAGTCCACACAAGGGTTGGCTTCAAAACAGGCTGCACTCAGGAGCAAACCTTGTTTCTGTTGAATTATAGAGAAAAAGTGTCTTTCTGTAGCCCAGCTCTTTCAGACAGGAACATTTCCAGCTCAGTTCTACTATCATTAGCAGAGTTATGAAAATTATTTTTGCAGATCAGCTTGTGTGCTGTGACCCTGTCCTTGGTTCCACCTCAGCAGTACTATGGGAATGGAAACAGAGTCCCACAGCTGCTGTGAGCTGCAGGAACAGAGCTGCCTGTGGGGAAACCCTCCCCTCCAGTATTCAGAGCTGTCAGACATGGAGTCATCTGTGTGTTTTCCAAGCAAAGGGGTCAGGACTGGGAGAGGAAAGAGAAACTGAGGAGGTGTCTAACAAACCCAAATGAGCATTTCCGATGTTGGCAAATTCAGATACCTGGGGTCTCTCTTGCCAAGCTCTTTACATTACAATGCTTTGGCTTCTTAAACCACCCCCTGCCCCCCTCCCTGCTCAAGCAACAGGTAACACATCCAGAGAAGAAGCTACTTTACAGTCATTTGATGGAGTCTTTCCAAAACTTTCCCCAGTTTTGAAAGGCACAGGAGGCCATCCAATATCCACCCCTCAGTACCACACATCTGAGAATGTGCTGTCCAGGATCTGCAGACAATGGGGTCACAAGCCTCGGCAGGTGGCTTTACTTACTGCTCTGGTGAAGTGTTTTCACTGAAGGCTGTTAAATCGCTTGGATAAGGTCCACAGTAAGAGTGTAGAAACTGGAAGCTGAAGGAGGGGCATCCCACCTTCACCAAGAACAGCACAGGTCGGTTCAGGGGCTGATGGTTCCCATCACAGCAGCCATGCACAGCATTTTGCAGAGGCATTAACCAACAGGGATGAGTTCAGAGCCAGGAGGAGCAGCCTGCACTAGATACTTGATCACAGCAGACTTCACTCAGTTACTTGTGGCAGTTCAAGAGCTGTTTTCATAAAATAACCAGTGATCATGAGGTCCTCCTGCACCTTCCATGGGTGGCCAAGATAGCCACTTGACAGCACAGTCTTTGCTGTTGACATTAAAAATGTCACCTGTTCCCCCCATCCTCCTTCAGGTAGATCACAAGATCTTAGGGCTTTTGAGAAAAAAACAAAAAGTAGTACCAATAAACAGTTGGAGAAAATAAGTCTTTCATATCTTAGCTAATAACCAGCTTCAGAAGAGTGTAGTCAATTATTTGTTCCCATTCTATGTGTAAGGGAATACAGGCTTCCCAGGTGGCTCAGAAAAGAAACAGGAAAAAGAAAGGTTTTCCTCCAGCAAATGAAACTAGGAAAATAAAGCTGTTATCACACCCTCTGACCCAGACCCAGGGGCAGAGTGCCCCTCCCAGACTCCAGCCCTGCTCTCCCCTCATCCTTACCCAGAACCTGAACAAATGGCAGTGCTGGTTACTGAGAAGCTGAGGAGCCTCCCTGCTGGACATCACCTCTCCCTGGAGGTTCATGGCACTCCTCTCTCAGGGCACTGGTTTTGCCCAGCAGCTGCAACGTTCAGGGCTTCTTCCAGCAGGTCCCTCCCTCCACTGCCAGCACTGAGCCCATAAGATTTAGCAATACAGAGGTTTCACTTGCCTCTTTGCTTTCATATTTGCATCACACACATTGAGATTCTTCTGCTTAATCCTGACCCATTTCCAGTGGCAAAGCAGTAACAATGAACAGAGGGTGCAATGGTTTGGTGCTGCAAAGTCAGCTCTACATGGGGTGTAGGGAGAGGGCTCAGAGCAGAGGCTTCTGTAAAAAGAAACTCCAGTAATTTTTAGTTTGTTTGCTAATTGACAAGCTGATTTTAGACTCCATGAAAGACTAATTGCTATTCCATTCAGCCAGTGAACTGTTAATGAAGCTGGAATTTGTCCTTAAGACCATATGGCACATGTCATCTCTACCATGTTAACTAAATTCGAGAAAGTCCACATTTATAAGTGTATAAATACAGAAGAGGAAAATGAAATGTGATTCTTTAAGAAGTGTAGTTTCTGCTGTAACCCTAAGTTCCAATCTGCAGCTGTTTATTGAATGGCATTGGTCTCTCATGCCACATGATGTTAAGACAAAAAAATTCATCTTAATTTCTAAAAGACAGCAAAAATGAAGAGTGAGATGAAGTATGTGAGGCACCTTTTAAAATTCCCAATCTGATGTCTGGTCTAATGAAAATGCTGGTTTACAATGAGGATGGGCTTTCTTTGGGGAGGAAGTAAGGACAGGGGGAGCAAACAAGGTCACAGCTTTTTCCTATCAGCATCCCTAAGTACAGGACACATGCTTGGTGACATGAAGAGGTCTCAGTCATGTCCCTAACTACTTAAACCTCTGCATGGCCCAGCCTGCCTGGAATCAGACTCACAAAATGTCTGAGAAATATTTAGGGCTTTGGCAGAAAACTGGGGATGGGGAGGGTGTGGGAGGGTGGTAGAAATGCCCACTCTATTTCCAAAATCAGTGGCTGATGAGTGCTAAAACCAGATGAGATCACTCAGACATGCTCTTAGTGACCTCTACGTGCAATGATTGCAGCTCAGATTTTCCTATGCTTTGGAGAGCCAAGATGCAAAGTATTCTGATGAAAAATCAAAGATAAAAGAGAAAATCCTTCCTCCATGCATGGATGAAGGTATTTTTATGGCTCCACTGTCCACAGTGGGGCCCTGCTGGTCCCTGCTCAGAGGGCCACAGCAGCACTTGCCTTCCCAAAGTCATGCTGCACCCCTTCAGCCTCCCAGAGCCATGGGCTGGAGCCCAGCTGGGGCAGAGATGGGCACAGATGGCCCCTGGCTCTGGGCAGCTCTGGCACAGCAGGGATGGACCCACCCCCTGACAGGAGCAGGGATGGGATTTGAGGCTGCAGTGCCTCAGTGCAGGTACCCTTTGTTACTCCATGGGGTAAGACAGAAGTCACAGAGCAGGGAATAATGCAAAGATGTTTGTGTCCCAGCACTGTGTCACTGCAGGCCAGATGGAAACCTCCTGGGTTATTACACAAGATAAGTTTGACAGCAGACACTACCATTCAGTTGCACCTGATGTTTCCTTTTCTTTGTTTCTTCTTGTCATCCCCTCCTTAAAACTCCATAAAGTAAAAAGGAGCAGAAACTCCAAAAAGACCTGAATGATGAACCAAAACCTGACATTTCATGTTTCCTGGGTTTGACTAAATGCAGTAATGCTGAAATAACTAGACACATAAAATCTCTTTTAAAATGGCTTAGGAAATAAAACCAGAAAAGTGTACCCTCTAATATTCTATGTAATTTTAAAACATTATTCAGAATTGACTAGATAGAAAACACTGTGACTAATGGGAACTAGGGCATCACTTATGTGATATGAGTGCTTGAGACATCCCATATACACACACAGTCAAATATTTATAGTGTGGTATATCAACAGAAGCAATCTCTCTGTTTTGGGGACAGATGTAGGAATTTATTTTATTGTCTTTATTTACAGCAACAATCCTTTCATTGCTAATATCCTCAACTCCTTAAAAAACATGCCTAAGGGGCAGCTGCTCTCTTTCCCCTTTCTGGAAGCTTGGGCTGTGCTTTAACTGCAATTAGGAAGCTGCTTTGATTTTCCTTCCAAGTTCAGTGCTCCTGACCCTGGTAGAGATTCTTTAGTCACACAAGGTTGTTCCCCTGAAGATGGAAGAACATCACTCCCAATGAATCTTTCTGGGTAGGAGGGGAACCTCGCAGGCAGGGCCAAGGAGACCTCAGCACCCAGTGCCTCACCCATGTACGAGCAGGGAGCACACCCTCTGTAAACAGAGCACTCTATTGCAGGCACTCATTGCAATTACATCCCTGAAAGAGACAAATATTCAAAACTAAAGTTAACAAGCACAGGCCAAAACAATCTGCATTTAAATGTATTAAACAGGGCAGGCCTGTTCTTCAAAGTAATTTTTTTCCAGAAGTGATTAAGAAAAGAGATGACCCCTCTTTACCCCAATTAACAATGCAGCACTCATCAGCAGGAATTTTATGACTCTGTGATGGTATTTATTGACAGCTGTCAAACATTTGGGTAAAAAATATGGAAAGATACACTGGCAGGCACTAAGTAAGAAACATGGGGAGGGGACTCAGGTGATCAGTGGTGTGTTTATTTGGGTGCATAAAACATGTAAGGAAAATTATTTCCACATTTCTAAGTAAAGGTTACAAGCAATGAAAAACAAATGAAAAATAAACCAAGCAATTTTTTTTTTTACAGTAATGTTGAACAAGGGAGGTAAAGGCAAAGTTGTTAATTCAACAGAAGCCAAGTATTTTGGAACAATCCTGGTTATGAGGAACACGGGTTAAAACAGACTAATTTTTCCTTTATTAATGACTACTGTTCTGTGAAACAATGTTTAAAATCTGAAATGTTCCTACAGTTCTTTTTCCTGCAGTGTTGTACAGACAGATGAGAATAAACAAACTTGCTCTCTACTGCGAGCTGGAAAGTGTGACCCAGCCCTGACCTTCCCTCCCACCATCTCCATCTGGGCACAGAAGAAAGAGCAGAATCAAAGGCCAACAAAAAGTTTGGTTACCCAAGGAGTTCCTGTGCCTGCCCTCTTCCAGAGCCCTCAGCAGCTCATGTGCACAACTCTCCTGCAAAGGGGCCAAGGACACTCTGGTGGTCTTTAGGTGCCCAGGTTACTAAAATTTTCAGCCTGAGAGATTTGCCTCGTGCACACAGATTTTAGCTGGGTTTGAGAACATCTTGCAAAGCACTGAGGGGCTGGTGGGGAATTAAATGTCAAAGCCATGGCCCTCAATCCACAGCTCCACGTGGTCTTTAGCTCCACAGGAACTTTGGATGTAAGAACCCAAGCTCAGATTTATTTTGGAACTCAATCAACAGGCAGCAGGGAAGACAGGAGGTACTCTTACGCAAGGAAACAGATGCCAGACAGCACAGAATGCTGTGGTCTGAGGGAGAAATCAGCAACAGGCCAACCAAGAGTGCAAGCAGGTACAAATAACTGAGCTTTGACT
>VZRH01014904.1:1333764-1381181 GCA_013397555.1 Urocynchramus pylzowi | reverse complement strand
ATATATATATATCACTCCCCATTCAGTCTGTGAGAGCTGAAAGTCCAAACTAACCTCTAAACCATGACAAAAAGAATCTAAAATAACATGCATTTTTGCTCCAGTCCCAAACACATTTTCATCAGATCTTTTCACATTGCAAAATGATTTCTCCTAAACACTTAGGAAACAGAAGTCCAAATAGAAAGGGTTTAATAACCATGTGGACAGTCTGACAGCATGAAGCTCTGAAAGAGCCACCTGAACCTTTTGCTCCCACTGCAGACTCAGAGGCATTACTCATTTCATAAATAAAAAGTTAAAAACTCAAACAGCAGCAATAAATACTCCCGAAGATGGGGGAAAAAACAGCACTCGAGCCAAAGTAATACATCTAGTAGGAGACCATCCCCTCAGGAATGTCAGCCACTTGTGGCTCCTGCTGTAGCACCACTCCCAGGTTACCTGGGCTACATCTCAATACAAATTACCAGGTCATTAAAGAACTCTGGAGGAGTCCAGTGTGTCACTGATGGTGGAATTCCTGAAAATAACAAGCTATGTTGTTTCAGGTTGTGAAAACATCCCACCAGGTCTTCTCCAGAGTGGGTAATCAGGAGGTCCAACAGAGCTGGACATCAAAATATGGAGCCTAAGGAAGGAGAAAAGAACTTCACTTAATGACCTGTGAAAGACTGGCAACAAGAACATGTGACCTGGTGACAGGCAGGAAAGCCATCTGATTTCCTAGCTTGCTCTCAAACTGCAATCACCTTTTCACAGCTGAACGGGTCCTGCAATACTCACGGGTCTAAAAACTTTATCAATTTAGCAAAGTATAACTCTGCCCTTTAAGACTTTTTTTTTATGACCACATTTGCACACAAAGAGTCATTATTCACATTTAAAATACAAAAGAAAAAATACCCGATAAGCTACATATGGTGTGTAAGTAAAGAACACTTTCACAGAGCATGGAAAGCATAAAGTGCCACATGAGAGCTTGACTCTCCCTCCAGATCTCTGGGTCACCACCACACACAACCCTCCACACACCACCTAAGGTGCAAGCCAGGAGGAAACGGGACACACATCACTCCTGCAACATGCACATACCTCTCACTAGCTTAAAACTGCTTTTGTATTTCCAAGAATCCACAAGCTGAATTACAAATACATTTATCAACAATGGTTTATTTTCTCTCTTGATGTAAGTGCCACTGAAAAAGCCTCTGTTTTATCTGTTCTGATCAGGAGCAGAGGAAGCAACAGAGATGTCAGCTACAAAACCAAGGACTGAAAAAACAGTGACCAGCAGAGTCAGACACCAGTGTAAAGGTGAGGTAATCACCAGCTGGAGGGCAAACTAAGAAGGAACAATAATTCTGGTAGGCAGAATGAACTTTGCAAAGAAAAGTGCTATGATCTTTTCTGATCAGATCATCTTCAACTCTTTGGTTAAAACTTCTCCAGATATTTGTACTGCACTTGTTGCTGTGGTATTGAATTTTTTTTTGATGTCCAACCAGCCCGTCAGATTAAGACTGTAAGCCTCTAGGTAGAGCTTTATTTATCTGCATGCAAACTGCTCTAATCCATGATTGCCATTATTCCACTAAAGGACCAGACTACTGGTTTGAGCTTCTGACTGTTACTAAAATGCTACTCCTTAGAGATCCTACCCCTCAGAAACAGAATGGGCAATTTAAAAATAGCATTGTTTATAAGAACACAGCTCACTTTTGTCCTGAGAACAGGTAAAGTGATTCTTCCACCCAGGGGGTCTATAGAGCCACAGCCAGGCTGTCAGCCACGTTCTGCTGCGCCAGTGCTCATCCCTTCAGCACAACTCCATTATCCCGAGAAGCCACAAGACTGGCTGCATCCCTGCAGGAATTGCTTTCCCTGGACCAGGTTCTTGGACTTTACAACTTTCTAAGGGGAGGGGAATCACAGAAAAATGGATATCTGCAGATGATGAACTCTCTGGTATTAACAGGGCAAAGCAACTTTACATATCCTGGATTTTCCCAGGTCTTCTTCCCCATTGTTCTTGTCCCATCTCAAAAGACAGAACAAGGGAAATGTCATCTCGGATGTCTGGAGTCAGAGTGCTGGGTTTTGCAGGGAAATCAGAGGGGCCTTTGGGCAAAATGTATATGGAAGTGAGCACCTTTGGCATTTGCTGCTAATTGGGGACCAAAAAAGCAAAGTCTGAATGAATTTTGCAGTGTGTGTCTGCATCACTGGGAGAGGGCAGAGAGCTCCCGTGGCTCTCCCAGCTGGCACACCATGCAACCTTAATTTCATTCAAGTCAAATAGCTATAATTGCTTTTTACCCAGATGCTTTTCTGATTCGGGTACTACAACTGCAACACGAGAGAATCCAAGATTTATGAAGAGGCAGCCTGACTGGAAATGGAGATGGGTATTTGCTGTCTCCATGTGTACACCTCCAGCTGTGGGTTCAGAGATGGAAAGGGGTTCTTATGCAATGGTTCAGAAAGACTCAATGAGCATCAAGTCATTTTATACTACATTACAGAAGAAACCAGTTTGCAGTTTTGGGCAAGTCTTTGATGTTTGCTTTTCAATCCTAGTGAGTAAACGTTAACTAATGTAATTATAAACACTTTAATCCAGAGAGAGATTAAAAAAACCCACAAACAAAAAACCCCAAAGATAATTTGTTTGAAGCACTACGTTTAATCCACTGATGACAAAACATTCAAAAATAATTCTTCTATTTTATGTATGACAAATAATGAGTCCAAAAAAAAAAAAAAACCAAACAGAAAACCAAAACAAAACAAAAAATAAACAAACAAAAAACCAACAAAACAAAACAAACCCCTCAACATTGTGGCCATATAGCAGCTCCTGGCTATTCAAGGCTCAGATACAAAATTGACATCCTGGCTTTAAACCACCTCAGAACAATCAGAACCCATGTTAAGCTTCTTCCAAACAGAGAATACCAGTGAAGATACCCACTTTTAAACACTGTGTCCCCCGTCCCCAGCATACAAAGAGCAGGATATATTTACATTATCCTAAAGGAATTGCAACTCCTTCAAGTACTTTTCAGTTTAATTAATAAAAGAGACACTGAATATGGATTTCAGAGGATTTAAACTCAAGCAGGGTCTAAAATCTGGTCTCTGAGCTGAAAAAAAAATTCGTAGCATGTGACACTTAAATGATTGAAAAATCCTTAAACAGCAGAGCAACGTTTTTCTATCCAGTGCTTTGCACAGCATAAGAAGAGTATTCTTAGGGTGATGAATCAATTTATCTCCACTGGCCAGTTTCCAGGAGTATCCACTGGTGCCACTATTCCACCTGCAACAACCTTGCACAGCCACATGGAATTGAGATTTCAATTTTTTAAAGAGGAAGAATTGATATTGATTTTAACCAAAGCAATTATGAAACCTAAAGCTTACATGTAGATTTTGGTAGTGACCATTACTAGTAAACTGCACAAAGAATAAATATCAGTACTTCCAAAACTGACACCACAGTAATCCTGCTGCTTGATACATCAAGCAGGGACAAAACACAAATAGCAAACTCCCAAGAAAAGTCTATTAAGCTTTACTTGGTTATTATTAATAGGTAACACAATAAGCTGGTTCAAACAGTTTTCCCCAGAGGATGCCCCTGTGGCTGTGTTCATAAGCAAAATGACTTGTAACACGATGGGAAGTTTAGAACAATCACAATGGCATAATCAGAGCTGCAGTTTGTCAGCAGGGCACTGTATTTTGGAGCAGATAAAGATTCCTGTGAATTTGCAGGGCTGCACACATAAGCAGTTCTCCAAGGAAAAAAACATTAAGACTGGTTTTTCATCAGTCCCTAACAATAAAATGAACACATCAGACCAAAATAGTTTCTTAAAAGTAGGTCAAAAATACCCATTCATGATCACTTCTGCATTGGTTTCCCAGCAGATTCATCTACCCGCACGGATATACGGAATGCGTATCCTGGAGACAGTGAGGCAGAGGAAGAGAACCAAATACATTAATGAGGTAGCTTAGACTGGGTAACTGCAGTTAAAAGTTTTATTGAACAAAAGAAGGTAAAATGTGGTAGTCCAGGTTCACTGAGCAAAAGCAGCTCTCTCACTGAAGCTGCACTTTGTGCTAAATAACCTTATTAACTGAGACTATACAGAGGACACATTATGCAAGTTATCTCACCAGCAAAGGAGAAAACGTAGATTAAATTTGATCAGATGGAACCATTTGGTCAAATTCAGTGGCTTAAGTTACTGATTCTAGCCCTTAACTACCCATATTCAGTACAGCCTTAGCACAGAATACACAACTGCACTGAATTCCCATTTGTTAATAGTGTGTGCTCCCATGCAAGTGGAAGCCAATTCCTGAAAAAAAAAATAAAAAATAAAAATTAAAAAACACAAATATGTTTAGAATGTTTTGTTTGAAGCATCATTCAACTGACTCAGGAAAAACACTCGATATATGTTATAAAAAACTCCCGGCCTCTACAAGGTCCGCTCCTGTACAGTGCTAATATTTTAAAATTATTTTATTTCTTTCCTCTGCCTAAGAAACTTCATATGCTCTGAAAGCACCCACAAAGTCAGGTGGGTAAACAGATATGTCAAAAATACTCTGTGTAAAGAGGGAGGTAGCTCAGGCCCCTTGGCAACCTTCAGAGAGTTCACATTGATGTGGTCTACCTACCCTTGTGATCTGCAGTCAAAAATGAAAGGAAAAAGGATTTCAACATGAAATTCAGTGACGTGTTCAATACAAATTTGACTCACTGGGCTCCCAAATGTAAGCTATAAGGTACCTCACACCCAACATACAACATTAATAACGTACCTAGTTCATACATTTTATAGACAATACCCTCTCATTTTTTAAACATTTGGCTCGGGCAAGTACATCTTTTTTTTGTTAACCACTTGAGAGACATTCTAGGCCAAACAAACAGCACAGATAATGTGAAAGTCTTTTTTTTTTTTTTTTTTTTTTCCCAATAATTGTATGAAATGCTGTAGGCTAAGCCTAACAGAAACTACTGAAGAAAAATAACAGACCCCATGGTGCAGTGCAGAGGTGTTACTACAACATGGTGAGCCAAGGGGTGGTTCTAAGGTGCTGAAAGAGGAGACTCTCTAGACGGTGACCCCGTATTGTCCTCCGGAGGGAAAACTGTGAGCGTGCAGGCTCGAATGCCACCAAGGGATTCTGGAAGGTCAAACACTTTATGCCACTCATCTTTTTCTGGATCATACTTCTGAACTATTTCCACCATACACCGGTTATTCCAAGAATATCCTCCAACAACATAGATTTTATTTTCAAAGACAGCAACCCCAACATCACTTTGCCCACGTAACATGGCAGCAATTGGAGTCCACTGGTCTAGAGTTGGTGAGTAATATTCACAGCTTAGAACATCATCATAATCACTTGTTCCTCTGAAGTGATTTCCACCAATAACATACAGCTTGTCTCCTACAGTACACATACAATGCAGACCTCTGACTGTTGTCATCGGAGCTTTCTGAGTCCATTTGTCTGTGTCAGGGTCAAAGCACATGAGTTCCTTTTGGAAAGTATCATGGGTAATTCCCCCTAAAGAAACAAGACACATGTTAGAGGAATGCTCCCCCTAATAAGCATTAAATAACAAAAAATACATTTTATTTAAAGAATTCTGTTTTCCTTAAAACTTCTTCACTCTAGCTTAGATTACTATCACAGAAGTATTCCATTTCAAATGACATTTGTTCCTTTAAATGGGAATATGGACAGAAGCCATGTCTCACACTGCACCTCATTACACAATTGATACTGGCAGATTAAAAGAACAAGAAATTGTTACCTACGCTTCTATTCTGCAAAATTATTTCTTTGCTAGTATTCATTCAGTTTGCTAGTTATGTTTCTCAGCATCAAGAATCCATTTCCCTTTCAAATTTTGATACTATGCTACTGTATTTTAAATATCACATAGTAGAATTTTCATCAAAACACTTTTTTCATCAACTTCAAGTGAATAGAAAGAGGACACACATTTCAAATATTCTTCAGTTAATAGTTACCTATGGTTCCCTCTACATTTACCTTCTCCATAGCTCCCTGCAAAAGCATTTGGAGAGGCTTCAGGACAAAAGGGAAAGAAAAATCTGTGGTATCTACATGAAAAAACCACAGCAGACAGCATATGCATGTGCCACCTGCAGTTAAACAAGCAAAATGGGCAAAACACAACTGACAGCAGCACAGCAATTAGGAGCTCAAAGGATTTGCTCACAGCAAAATAAGCACCTGTACCTTACAGTAAATTCTAAAGCAAATTCCTCTTAGCCTACTGGCACAAGAGCCCCTAAATCAAGCTGCTCCAGCACATCCTCCCACCAGTTCTTGTCAGCTAAGGAACCTTGTCCCACCTCCTGCCCTGAATTTCAGCTTAGCCCTTAAGAGGACATCCTTTAACATTTCAGTAGGAGAATACAGCCCTGTGATCCCTGCAATGATCACTGACAGACAGATTGAATCTTCTTTAAAAATTAAGCTAATAGCAGATTTTCAGACAACCCATTTGGAAAAAAAGTAATGAAACTACAACCTCAGTGACACACAGGACGAGCATATTTCAAATAAAAAACCAGTGAAAATACAGATTTCACTTATATCCTATGATTAACATGAGAACTTAGCCCTTTCCATTACCTCAATGAAGGCAAACATTGTTTAAAGTAATAAAATTTCCAATGCACTCCAAAGTTTATAGGGAGGATGTTTTTAATTGCTATATTATGTCATAATACATGTTATAATTATTTAATACTCTTATACACAATTATAATTATATATTATAACAATATTATGTTTAATTATATTTCTATATAAATTTTTATATGTGGCTACAGAAAACTTTATTCTGATTGGTAAATTGAGTAACTGCTTTGGAATTCAGAGCTATTCAATTCCTAAGCATAATATTATCTACAATAATTTTGTCAGAGCCTGCAGTGTATGTGCTCTTTGACTGGCTTCATATGAAACTGCATCACTACTGATACCATGGCAATCCTACTGCAACCACAGACTAATTTGTACCGTCTGCTGCTGAAACAGAAAAAGTTAAGACAAGGAATTGTTTCACAGAGATACCACAGGCATGATTTACCTGAAATATACATTAACCCCCCATACACGGTTCCTGCGTGACCATAGTGGGGCTCGTTCATTTTTGCCACGTAGCTCCACTCGTTCATTCTGGGGTTGTAACATTCCACAGTGGCTGTTGGAGACAAATGAGAGCACAGAAGTGTTGAAAGCAGCATGGCAGTTTGGTGCTGAGCTCAGTGCAGTGGCAGAAACATTCACAGAGGAAGTGCCAACAAGTAACACTGTTCAGCTGAGGGAGTCTCAAGGGAATTATTGAGCACGATCACAGAAACAGAACAGATGGGGTTGGAAGGGGCCTCTGGAAATCCTCTACTCCATCTCATCCAACTCCTCTGCTAAACAGGGTCACCAAGAACAGGCTGCATAGGATTGTGTCCAGTTGGGCTGCACCATCAGCAAACTTGCTCAGAGAACACTCTGTGCCTTGCTAATTTTCTATTGTATTGCAGTGTTTTATCAAGGATTTGCACAGCAACATACAGCACAGCACATGCAAGTCACTACATCAATTTACAAAAGCCAAGCTTAAAAAAAAAAAAAAAAAGAAACATCCCTGAATCTGGCAAGGAGATAAGCAGTGCCTGTGTTGATGTACAACTGCATTTGTGCAGCTTTCTCTGCGAGTTGGAATGTTAGAATGATCAAGGGATTTATCAGATCAGAAATCACAGAGGACAGTAGCCAGCCCCCAGAAGTCAGTGCAGAATGGATTCCTGAGGAGGAAACCTCTCTCCAGTGTGAGATGGGAGAGATGCAGGCTGCAGGAAAAGGGTGTGCAACAAGCACAGGGGATACAAATAGAAGGCAGATTCAATAATGGAGCAAGCTCTAGATTTGTCAGCTTGAGTACTACAGTATGATCAGAGGGGCACAAGATCCTCAAAACCCCCTAATATAGTGACTTTATGATGCACAGAGAAATTGTCAATAATTAAGTTATCTTAAAGATAAATTAGATCTCATTTTAAATAATTAAAGACTGCTTAATCTTTGTTGGATGTTTGTGAACTATACATAGAAAAATTGAATCTGTCTTTAAAAGTAGCATCTAGAATAAGGTTTTTATTGAATCAAGAGCAGAGTCAGCTCTATGGAATCAGTGATGGTGACTTAACAGTGCAGGATTACATGTCAACCAAGAGAGAAAATACCCTTAGAATCTGAGAAACTTGTCATTATAAAGGCAGAATATAGTTCATTTTGGTTTAAGCCTAATTACAGAAATATAGAGCAGGCCAGTAAAGAACATCAGACAGTAACACATAGAGAATATAAGGCACCTCACCCTAACTCCAAAGCTGTTCTAAAAATATCCTCTGGATCATTTTTGAAAAGTATAGCTATGGTCTCAGACTACAAAAAAAAAAAAATCCCTAGTTATGAAAAAATTAGTATACAGCACACGAGTGACCTTCTGAATTCTCCTTTAGTTGCTGCATAACCTCCTTATTGTTGCAAAATGGGATGATAATACATAATTCCATGCAATTAGTGTCTCAAGTACATGCACTGAAAATAGAAGCTTCCAGTTTCAATGTCAGAAATACTGTTTGACAGGCAGTTCAGTATCATCTAAGGCTAGAAGTGAAAAATAAAAAATATATTTTGTACATAAGAATTGTTAAATTGTTACAGCACACTGGATTTGCTTCAGCTTTTCCCTACCCAGGAGCCAAACTTTAAATTTATGAAATGCAGAAAAGTGCCAGTCCAGAACATTAAGCTCATGATACAAGGCAAAACACATATAATTTCTGCTTTTTTTCTAAACAAAGTATATGCATTGATTTGCATGTATAAAATTATTAATTTCATATTCTTGAAACTGTTTCAAAATAGTAATAAAATCTTGAAATGCATTGAAATGGTTCTGTGCGAGTGCCTCACTCAAGGACTCCCAGTTCTACCATCTCAGGGATGAGTAAGATGGACAAAAAAATAACAAACCAATACAAAATAACTGAAGTCAGGTGTGCCTGCAGTACTGGTGAGGTACCAAATTTTTGATTTAAAAAATCTGCTCAATATATGGGCAAGTTCCCAAGTTTACTCTAAGAGATCTGCATTGGTTGTTTGGGTATTCTTAATAAAGACAGAAATCTCCTTTTTAAAAAAAAATTGTATTATTTTCAATTTTATATGCTGCAGGCCTTCTGTATCCCATCATGAACTTAGCCACAAATCCAATGAATGCTGGAGACACTCTCTTGCCCAAAGAAAGGTATAGGCACAAAGAACTGATTCCACAAATGACACCTAAAATTAAATCTGTGACTTGTGTTTCTGTGCAGTGCCACCTTGACATCACGTGCAGTTTTTGCCCAATCCCCAAATAAACCCATGCTCACTTTTGTAAACATATTCATCCACTCCATGTTTTTTTTTTAAAGGAAAGCTCCTTTCCACTCTGCTCTATATAGCAATCAGAAGCAAAAATGTGCAAAAATTTCAAAAACAGAAGGAAACAGATTTGATGTGCAAGTAATTACAGCTGTCCCAGTTCCACCCCTAGGGCAGCCCCTTCCAGCCCGTGTTCACTGCTCCTCTGTGCTGAAACACCGCTCTGCTGCTCCCACAAAAACTGCATCCCCTCCCCAAAGTGCTCCCACTCTGCACCAAGGTGAGGAACTTGTGTTTCTAACACTCTAACACAGGGACAGGGAGAGCAGAGGATGTGCAAAGGGAGAGCAGAGCCAGCAGCACGCAGATGAACGTGACATTCAGTGCTGGACAGTTTTGTCCATACTCACTCTGCTCTACAAACTGCATTCAAGAGAGAAGCCATGGCCAAAATACCCCTTTAGCAAGAGAAGACAAAACATTCAGAATTGGTACCCATTGGTACCACCATCACCATCACCATGTTGTACAGACATTATTTATCTGAGAAAGGATGGTGCTGAGCTCAAGACCCGTCGCTTTCTGATGTGGCTTCAAAACTGTCCCTAACATTCCTAGTACAGCTAAAGTACTGTCTGACACTATTTCAGACAAACTATTCCAACCCAAATCTCACATCTGCTGTGCTCTAAAACAAAGCTAATCACTTTCCTGCTGAAAAACCCTACTGTTCTGTTAGATTGATCTGTGTAATTGTTTCCCTGTTACCTTGCAAGGTCATTCAACTTCTCTCTTTTAGCAAGATATTCCTCTGCACTGAAAAGAAAAAAATATTCAAAATTCCAGCTATTAAAGGTGCCCATAATTTAAGAGACATCTCCAGAAAATCTCCAGACAGAACAGAGTTCACAAAACACTCTAAAACTGCTACTTTAATGCACCTAAGTGAAAGTGATGGATTCATTCTTCCAACACCATGAATGATTCAGACCAGGCTTTATTTATGTTTAACAGTAGAACTTCTGATGTGTTCATTACCATAATGCAGGGAAGACAGGCTTCATTTTAATAGAATTAAGCAATCTCAAAAAGACACAAAGTTTTGGCAGTACCAAGGGATGTTCAGCCTGTACCCATTTTACAGTGCCATCTGTGATGCTATTTGAGGAGTATACAGATATTTAACACTTCTCAGTAGCTTCTAAAGTGTCCTGAGGTCTGTTACAGCAGCACTTAGCAACTCAGTGATGTCCCAAAACCCAGGCTCTTAATTTTGTTATTCATGTACATCTCTAATCTGACTTGATGAAACAGTCCTGACTGATTTTGTCCTAGCATAGCAAAGAGCCACTCCAAAATAAGCCTCTGCACAAGAGGTCCTCTAGTTCACACCCTGGTCTGATATTCACAGTACTACTCTGACAGTAAATGGCCCAACTGGATACTGGTGCATATCAATCAACAACATTTAAAAGATATAAGCTATATCTCTATATACATATATACCTATATATGTGCACACACACACTCACAGGAGAAGTTTTTACATAAACAAAGAGGGTTCAACATCATAGAGGGCATCTGGAAAATAAATATCTTCCAACTTAATGGGCAGAGGGTCAAAAGAACAGGTAGCTGGCCTGGCAGTTTTCTCTTTCTGTCTTTATTGCAGCATGATAAATGAATCTGTGGTTTAGTCACAACCCAACATCCCCTAAAGTGCTTAGGAAAAGCCCCTATATAAAAACCCCAAACTCTGCTCAAGCCTATCAAAAGCAGAGCCTGAAATATCTGAAAATACCTAAATGCACAAGTTTTCTAGTACTTACAGAGCTTCTGCCATCATCAAGCACCACAACTGAACTCTTACAATGAGCTACAAAAATCTACCTGTCAGAAGAGAAAACAGTCTCCAGTGCTCAGCTGCAATCTGCTGATGTGCTGTGCTTCACAGGTATCTTTGTGAGCCACCCCTCCTCCTCCCTTTGTCTCTTTTCCCAAAAAGCCTTGTTTTTTGCACACCTGCCTTCTCCAGGCTGGGCTCCTCCCCGTGCCCAAGGGCTGCTCTCCTGCCTTCTGGGAAACACCTCTGGCAGGTGCCTGCCTTGATATTTAAAGGGAACTAATCAAAATTATCTACAATCCTTCCAGGAGTGGTGCTTAATTCTGCACAGCCCTAAGCGGTCACAGGGTTGAAAAACCTAAATTATAATGTCATAATTCAGGAAATTTAAAGGATACATTTACCACATTCCAACATGGGTACCACCTACATGGAAATTCACTCATCCAGTCCAGTGAACCAAACTTTTCTCAGTGGCATGCACTGGTAAAACAGGAGCTCATTATTACTCTAAAGCAAGTATTACAGATGTAGAAAGTGGCATTTACAAAGTTCTCAGAAGAAGAAACATCTGAAAACTGTTTTGAGAAGGTTTGATAGAAAGCCTCAAAAAGTAGAACTTCTATTCCCGTGAATGTCAGGGAAAAAAAAAAAATTTAGTGACTTTAATCCTTTGGCCCTTCTCCATAAGAGCCCATTTTCCAGAAAGCTCAATTCAGGTTTTGGGAATTTTTCCTCTCCAACAACAGACTGAAATTAGTTTGAACCCAAGGGCAACTTCTTTAATATCTGTCCAACACACATTTGACCTTCTCTTCTTTGAAAAGCCTGAGAGTTCTTCTCTTCTGAACAGAATGGGAAGTTTAAGCTGGATTGCATCTTCCAGTTGTCAAGGTTTATGAAAGAAATATGAAAATGAAAAGTGACTCACCTCACAATTAACAAGGAAAGAACCTGAAGCCCCAAATCAAAGCACCAGACAGCTACAATATTTAGCATTTAGCGTGCTCTCTTCCCACAGAATGATCCAGTGGCATTTTTCAGGTCTGTGTGGAAATTGCTACAGCATTTTAATGATATCTTTACAAAAGAATTTTAGATAGGTGATAAATTTTGTATTTTAATTAAAGAAAGCAGAAGAGTTGAGGTCAGCAGAATGATACTGCTGGATCTAATTTAAGGAAACACTGCACTCAAAGCCTCCTTCACACACAGGTTGCCCTGGCTTAGTGACAATATTATTTCATATTGATTTTGTCAGACTTGTAACTTTTTCACTGACATTTTTATAACCCTACTCTGTTCAGATTGCACAGTGCACAAGGTCAGCAATCTGATTATCTGCTATTAATTCATACTGTTAGAAAATAGCTCACTGAGACATGTTAGTTTGTACATTTAGTCTTCAAGAGGATATTGAGATTGTTTAGGATGTATTTTCAGGTAAATAATGATACACGGTAAAAAATTCAGAAAACCCCAGGATCTGCATCAGAAAATGGCTGTCTAGGGAAAAGAAGTTTTTGCTAAGCAGTTTTCCATCTTTTTGGTACAGGAGGCATTTTTAAATGTCCCATTTCATCAAACATTGGAATGGAATTAAAATTTCTAGCAAAGCCAAGCCACTTTTTTCTGTAGGAAGCAGTGTACTGTATGTTTCCTATGAAAATTGGCAACGTGACAATGAATTAAACCTGTGTATGTGAATAGCCAAGATGCAGTAATTTTAAGAAGCCACAGATCCCGCAGTAGAAATCAAGTTTTGTATTGTTTCATTAAATATGTTTCTCACTGCACTTACAGGTATCTGTGCATTTCTGAAAACTAAACCTTAGTAACAAGAGGTAGAAGCCACAAAGAGACAAGCAACAGTTGAGTGTTGGGCTGAAAGCAGCAAAAAAAATAATGAGATTTATATCTGGTTCAGATATAATACTATGCTAAACTTCCAAGCATAATCTCTGTGACATTTCAATTTTGAAGCACAGACAAATTTACAGTTGAGTCTCCCATCCCAGATTTGACTAAATGCTAACCACTATGGTTTTGCACAATGCAGTGGATTAATAGGGGTCATCCTCTGCATATTTTTGTTAAATTTAAACTTACCATGTATTTATTATTTGTTCTAATAATGTTGGGTTTAATAATTTGTTCTAATTTATTTATTATCTTGTTTCCTGGAAACTGATATGGGGGGGTTTTATTCTGGTTTTCTTTTGTTTGTTTTGGCGGGTTTTTTGTTTGGTTTTGTTTTGTTTGTTTGGGTTGGGGGTTTTTTGGTCAAGCTAAATGAAGTATCATTTGCGAGGGGGGAAAAGTAGAGGCACCAGGACCAAGTCATTCAGTCATTCGTACAAATAAGATCATAGGTGAAATATAGCATTTTTAATAATTAAAAAGTCCAGAACACCAGACCATCTGAATCTCACTAATCTGTGAGTGAAACAAATCACAGTCATAAGACTAAAACAAAACAAACAAACAAAAAAAAAAAGCACATCAACCCCTTGGCATTTCAAATACCATTCCATAAAATTTTTGTCTTATAAAATGCAATGTTCATTCAAGAGTGAGTTTCAGCTAGAGCCATGTATCCCTTAGGTATGGATTTTGTTTCTCAGGTGAAGTAATGATTATTTTTTTCTTTTTAAAACTGCATTTATATTCCCCCACACTTACACAGGCAGACATAAATTTACTTCATGTTTCCTGGTAAAGGCCAAGACGTTGGATAATATGCATCAACACACAAGACATACAAAACGTATTTGGAATTTTTTTTGTGGGATCCCTTCTAAAATTAACTTCCAGACAAATTTCTCTCTGCATTTGCAGTATTTCCAGAAAGCAGCAGCACTCCAATGACTTCAGCTTGTTTCTCTCCACCCATTCCCTGGGCAGAAGGTATTTCCAGGCCCAGCAAAAGGCAAGGGCTGGCTCCAGGAGGACTCACCTAGCTCACCCGCTGCATTCCGACCTCCGACTGCATACAAATGTCCTTTGAGGGCACTTAGGTGGAAGAAGGTCCGTTTCTCGTTTAAAGATGCCACTTGCATCCACTTGTTGTAGCGAGGATCAAACCTGAAGACCGTGTCGACCGCCGTCTTTCCCTTGGTGTCGTAGTTGCTCTGGCCGCCCACCACGTAGAGGAAGTTCCCGATGACGGCGATGCCGTGCTGGTACCTCGGCGCGTCCATGGGCGCCAGGGATTTCCACTCGTGGGCCTTCTCGTCGTACATGCGCAGCTCCTTGCTGACCACCAGCTGCTGCCTGAGCACCCCGCCCAGGGTCACCAGGTGCGTGCTGTCCGAGCGGATCGCCGTCCGCTCCGACTGCATCACCGGCTGCATGTACGGCATCATTTGGTAATTGCTGGCCTCCAGCAGCAAGTTGACGCAGGTGTTGTCAGTTCTCATGAAGTCCACGGTCTGAACGTAGTTGATGAGATCCTGGGGTGTCATCAGGGGAAACCTGATGTTCTTCATGAGCTTTGCGGCGTACTCCATGCGAGGCTCCTCGTAGCGCAGCCAGCGACACGCCGCCTTGAAGAGTTCAAGCTCGGTGCAGTGCTTAAGGCTATTACTTGAAAGCACGAAGGCAAGACGTTCAAAGGGGAGTTTCACAAATTCACCAGTACTTAATAATGCAGGGAAGTTCTTCAGGATGAAATTATTAACATATTTATCCACTTCTGTGAGATTGTATGTGTTGGCAATTCGCCCAACCTCAACACAGTTTTCCAACGAAACCTATTAAGTAAACAGAAAAAGGAATCAAAACACTTTCTTAATTTGGTGTCTAAATGATAACGTAGAATTTAATGAACGCTGTAGAATCAGCAACATTTCAGCATTTTGCAGTGCTCAAGGTGATTTACACATGAGCAAATATTCAATGCAGTATATATATTCATGACTGCAAGGGGAGACCCAATTTATTCCTTCTTTTGAAGACAGAAATGAAACAAGTAACAAGCAGATGGCATATATTATGTCAAATACCTTACACAATGATGAGGCTTAGCAGTTATATAGCACCTCATCTTTGAAAAGCTCTGCAAACATCTTTGTAAGAAAGACATGTGGAAAATAAAGTTAAGGGACAGGTGATCAGCCCAAGGTTACAGAGAGCAAAACAAACATCTCACCATTAGACATTTTCTGACACTATTAAAATTGTATTGCCATAATAAAATCAAAGAGAATGGCACAGCTAACCCCTGCATGCCACATATTTTGGACAAAAAATATTTACAATGTTCAATCTCACGAACACATTCTTTCAAAACAAACAAAAATGGATCTTTAATAAATCAAGGCAGTGTTCTTACAGACTCTGTTCAAAATTAAATACATGACAAAAATAAGACAAAGGTAGTGATTTTGGTTTATACATAATTTTTTAAAAAGAATGAACCTAGGAGGATTTCCCCTAAAAATACCCAGCTCATTAAATGGTTTAGCAGATTGGATCACACCCTAATTTAACTCATCGAGTGACTGTATCTTGGTAATCATCTGTTTTATACTGTAGCTGCATCTATCTTTTTATATCTTTGGCTTCTGAACTTCTAAGGTCATTTGGGATCCGAGGCACAGGAAGGAAGAAAAATGCCAGGCATGGGGCACAGCTTCTAGTGGGTTTTCAGTGAACCCAGTCACTTCCTCTCAGGAAACTCTGTTTCCAGCAAGTCAATCAAATGCTTCTTGCTGAGAATTGCAGCTTTTTTGCATTCAAACCTTATTCCAGTCCAAGCTTCATTTACACATGTTCTAGTCTCTGTGCATGTCAATCCTACTCAGTGTCAACCATTTCCACAACTTTGTGATTCTCATTACATTTCTAATGCCAGAAGAACTTAAGCTTACAAATGTCACAGTTATTTTTAAAAAGATTACAAAGATTGAGGACTGGACCTGACTGGAGCCTAAAAATTCAAAAACCTTCAAATGACTTCTGGTCATGACAGAGATTAGAAGATTTCAATACTGTATAACTCAATCTGATCATTGTCCTTTAATACCAGACAATTCAAATGTCTAATGAGTACAGGAATAAGAGATTTTCTTAATTCACTAGAAACTGATCTAACTTGCCCTAGAGTTAAGATCTACTGTCATCCAAAGTCTTCATTCATGCATCTTGAAATGCCTACTAATCCTGTAATCAGGTCCTATCTATAAAATGACTGTGCAGCAGACTTTCAGGAGTTTTATTATGAAAATATTTGTGCTTTACATACATGGAAATAATTTTTGTATTACAAGACAGACCACATTGTTTATATCAAAATATAATCACACCAACTAGCAACAGCCTATCAAATATTCTCGTGACTGGTTTTGAGGATCAACATCAAACAGATTGCCCAGAGAATCTGTGGCTGCTCCATCACTGAAGTGTTCAAGGCCAGGCTGGATGGGGTTCTGAGCAACCTGGTCTAGTGGAATTTCTTCCAAAATTTCTTCCAAGTTATATTACAAAATAAAGCAATGGGAAAATCACCCCTTAACAAACAGCTGACTTGCAGTATACCACAAATCTTAACTCTTGCTATGTAGTTACTGTATTTAAAAATCACTTTGGAATACATTGTCTGGCACCAAACTAGAGAGATGCAGCACTTGCTCCACATCAAAGTAGGCAGGCAGAAATTACTGCATACAGGAAAGGCACGCTTGAACTTAAAAGATCAAAGCAAAACCTGTACAGTTCTGTACCACTGGCACATGCTCAGGATGCAATGAAGTATTTGGAGCTATTGCTGTCTGCCACTTACCAAGTGCCCAGAGTGCACTGAGTTCTGTATTACCATAATTATGTTACACTGTAAATCCATGCAGCTGAGCATATTCCTGGACTTCTTATGTTTGAAAAATTTATTGACACATTACACATTGTTAATGACTGATGAACATGACATCAGCAGCTTCCAGTCAACCCCTGATTCTCGGAAAATTCACTTTATACTGCCTTTATTAATCCACTGGGACTGGACTGCACTCAGGGTTGTTTTTTCATCTATGATTGTAAGTACTTCCCATTAGGCTTATGATTGTGCACTATGTTTGATGCATTAAGGAATTCCCCCACTCACCTCAAATCAAGGTGCCATGTGAAATATTGTCTTAAATGCTACTTTTCTTGCAAAATTACTGTTACCCTCTTTACTGTCCTCTAAAATAATAATCAATGTACCAGGCTAAATTATATTGCAAAGACTTAAAAGTCATAAAAATACATATTCTAGATTCTTAAATCCTGAGCCAAAAATAATCCTTCAACAGAAAGAAATGCTATAGCTACTTCTACTTGAATATTCAAAACAGGAGAGAGTTCAGCACAATAATATTATTTAAATAAATACTTCAGCTACCCAGACATTGGGGTTTTTTGGGTTTTTTTTAGAAGTTTGGCTTATGCTATGGTTCTGTGTGGAAGTCACTCAATCAGGAGCTCTTCAACGAAGAGAAGAAACTGCTACTCTGGAAATCCCACTGAAGTGAACTGGAGGAATGGAAATATCAGGTGAAAATATATACACTGTACAGTGTAACCAATAACAAGTAAAAATGCTCACAAGGGAAGAGCTAAAAGCCATAAACATTCAAACAGCTAAGCAGCTCCACAAGGAGTTGACAATTTCAGTAAAATAAATCCTATTTTACATGGACTTTGACTACTAAGCAGAGCTGCTCACTCACATTACTCACTGTAATTGCTCATTACAAAACAGAAGTTGCAGAAAATACTAAAAAGCTTTTCAAAAAAGAAAGGTCAAGCACACCTTGTTACGACAGCCTGAAAAACCCAAAGCAAAAGCCAAAGTACTTTCTTGAGAAAGCAGTTCACTTAATTCTTTGAAATTTTGTAGGAACCACTTCCCAAGCTCTCATAAAAACTTAACTGACTACAAAATACTACAAAACTGGACACAGCAAAATGACTGCAATTATGAGAGCCTTGGAGAACAGCTCAGTAAAAGCAGCATGCACAAAAAACCAGAAGCACAAAACTATCAGGTGTCTAACTTTGTTTTGTTTCAGTGGCTGTCAGACTATGAAGCACTTAATGCAATGCTTCAAAGGGTCAAAGTTTAAATGAGCAAACACACCCCTGAAACCCTCAATTTTCCTATGGGCTCCCATTGACAGAAGCCCAGAAAAAACAGCACAGAAATCTGACCAGCTCAGAAAACAGAATCCATTGTACCCCTACAGTACAGAGTCAAATTTCTGGTGGCAGTCAGAGCTAATCCCAGGGTTAAATCCCATGCTCCCACAAAACAGATTAACTTGCTCCATCCTCAGATAACCAAGTTTTTTTGACAAGACATGACTTCCAAGTATTAAGCCCTCAATATTTGATTATTTCCTAGTAGTTACAAAAGTGTAAAGCAACAATTATAGAAGGAATACAATTTTTTTGCAGGTACATCCAAGACATTAATTTTCAATGTTTGGGAATGTTTTCTTTAATTACAGTGTAACAACCCTTTCCCTATTACCCTCTAATTTTCCTAAGTGCTGTAATTCACTTGGATAAGTTTCTCATCTTTCTTCATTTTGTACATTGCTGCTACTTTTGCAAAGTCAGTGTTGTGTCTAGAACTCACTACTCTGAAAATGTTTCCATGGCATTTTTATGAATTTATTTACATTATGCTCAGTTAGATGTGAACACGAGAGTAGTCCTAGTCTATTGTACAGCTATAATTATTGAAAACCAATAGTATCAGTAAGACTGAAAACATCTTAGGAAGTATTCCACTATTTCTCTGAGAGTCTGTTTGGTTGCAGAGCAAAGATAATCAGTGCAATGGGCTACTTGACAGGAGGGGTGTAAATGCAGAGCAAATAAAAAAAACCACTTTCAAGTCACCTACAAGAGATACTGTTCTTTGAAGGTCTTATTATTTTTGTTACACAAATTAAGCTGTTACCTTAAGCTTTGGTTTTTCTTTGTAAATATTTCCAATATCCTCTTATGAAGTACACAATTACATTATTCCTTACATAAACTGATTTCTATAATCTCTTTAATAATGGACTCCCTTGACAATTCAAAGACAATTAAGCATTTGTCTGGGAATGGTTACCTCAGCTCTCAAGCCAGCTAACTTCAGTAGAAATAAGCTCAATACTTGCTCATATTCATTTAAATTACAGAAATGTAATTTAATTACAGAATATTCATTGAAATTACAGAAATACTCCTTCAAAAAGAAGCTATTTTGCTCACCAACTCTTGTTTCAACAAATTTAGAAGTAAGGTCATTCCAAAATTCTTTATATAAGGATGCTAAGAACATAACTAGGCTAACAGAAAAACCTCAGTTTTGTACTTCCTTCCACACCTACACCATGAATTAGATTATGCCCCCTTAGACATCGGTCTAAATGAAAGTATTCCCCAAAAAAACCCCAATAAAATTAAGAGAATTAATAAAATCTTCCCCGTTCTTTGAAACTGAAATGCAGTATCAAACAAGATATTTCTTATTTGAACAAAAACAGTGACTGAGTCAACATCACAAGTGAACATACTTTCAGAGAATGAGCATTGTAAACAATAACATGATTCAATATGAAAAAAGTTCTTTCCTTAACAAAGCAAAATAAATAAGGAGCTGCCCTACCCAGAAAGGGGAAAGGCCACCACAGTGTCCCCAGGGCTCAGCTCCCATCAGGAGCCCTTTTCAAATACCTCATTCAAAACACCACCAAGACCTTTTTCCAAGTTGGTATTTATAGTAATGTCAAACCTGGAGAGGCATCATTTTGGAGGTAAAAAAAACACTGAGCAAGATAAAATAGGTGGGGTAGGATTGAAGAGTATTAAGCTTAATGAAACATTGTCACAACATTATCAGACAGGTCATTTAGAAAATATCTCCAAATTAAAAGCAAAATGGCATTATCAAGCCTGAATATCTCTAACACATTGTAGGAAACAGATTGCTGTTATTACCAGCTTAAAGTCCTCTGGTTTGCATAAATCCTGGTACATATTTTCAGTTAGGGAGGTCACATTTCTAAGCCTGTGTTCTGCAGAGCAACAGGAATACTTGCTCCTTTATTTCTCATTACAGAATCGAAAAGCTCAATTCCAAATAATTCTGTAATTCATGTGGAACACACCTGTTAAAGTCAGAGTCCTAGTGAGATATACAAGCATTTAACATCAACATAGAAAACCTCCAGTGAGCATTAAAAATAACTGCAGAGTGTCTCTCCAGGCAGAACTGCTTTGACAGCACAGCTTTTCTGCAGCCCCACAGAGCAGGTGCTCCTCACTGCTGGCAGGACAGGAAAGGTACTGAGGGATCCTGTCTGGGTATTGCTTTTATCCTGTGTTGGAGTCAGAAAACAGGTAACTGCACCCCAGTGAGATGGAAGGGCTGACAACACAGCAATGAAGTGACTATCACTGAAGCACACCTAATGAATGCAGCAAGCAGACTAATGCTAAAGTGAGTGCACTCATGCAGGGAGACCCTGAAACATCTCAAATCAGACACGTAAGTGAAGAATTTCAATGTGGTAAAACATTTGTATCAAACTCTTGCTGTATGTAATACTCAGAAGAAAATCAAGTTTTTCAAGGAAACTATAAAGCAAATTTGTTCTCTGTGAATCTAAGCTAAGAATAATGGCAAGTTTTAGACATAACTTTGATTATTACATAAGTCAGGGTCTTTACAGAAGGAAAAACAAAACTACATGCCAAGGCCTTAAACATTGTAAATGGGAAACAAATAGTCTTACCCCAGAAATAAGAAATACTTTACAGAAGTCCAAAACAGGTAAAATCTGCAAAAAACTGGCAGCTTCCAGAGTGTCCTGAAGGTTGTCCATGTTAAGGGAAAGTTTTGCAGTATAGATGAAATCAATGATCTTCTTTAGGCCTATTTTGTTCACACCATGAAGCTTAATGCACATTAAATCTTGTTCCTTCATTCCTCCTGAAACAGACATGCAGGTAAATGTAAATGATCATTTTGATAGGGTTGAAATTATTTAATTAATTTAGAGATAATTAAAACATAATTTTAAAATTTAATTTTAAAACCCCATATGTAACATTAGAGAGAGATGTTTAGTCCACAGTGTTGTTTTCAGTCCTGGACTGATTCACACACAGCACTGAACTTTGAGTGTCTGAATGAGAGCAATTTGGAGACAGCAGTACATGGCTTTAATAAAAACACCACCTGTGAACATGGCCTTGAAGTAATCACTTGCAGAAGCCATCATTGCTCTGTGGACAGGGAACACCTCATCACCATCTCCAGGAACCAGCGTCACATCACAGAGCAAACCTTCCACTCGCAGCTGGTCAAAGCCCTGCAGGAAGAGCACAATGCAAAGCATCCCTTGGATTTGGGAGGAGAGAAGGAATCTCTTATTTCCCTTATGTAAATATTTCTTTACTTTTACGTGCATGTGTAGTGTAGGTCCAAAAAAGTGACAAAGAAATAATTTGTCATCTTTAAACCATTGTCTATACTATATTCAATGATTAGTATTCATTGAAACCAAGCAGAATAATCATTATTTTCCAGATACAGCTGATGAATGCCAAGTACACCAGGCCTTAGAAAGTAGTTTTATTCAAATAATTAAGTCATTTTCAGGAAGGAGTTTATTTTGTAAGCTTTCACAATAGCAGTTGTTTCGGGTAGGGACTGCTATCTTTTTTGGACCTACCCCTTGTGGTCACATATGCATTCTAGATATAATTCTGTTCCACAGCAATTTAAGGGGTTTGCAACCTACCAGGCTGCAAAAGTCTGTGACCTGAATGGAAAGCTGTTACCTGGTTCTATGATTATCAAATTTATCACCAAAGCTGACATGCTAAAAACTCCAAAATAAGCTCCCATTATACACCGTATCTCTGAATTACTTATAAAATCTAACTGTAATTAAAAATAAAATCATCTACAGGGGCATCCTAGAGCAAGATTTCTTCCAAAGATGTGCCTGGTTGTGTGTACTGGATGATGGATGAAATACTCTCCTCCTTCATTCACCGTGGAACAGAAACTCAAACATAAAACATTTTCCTTCAAACTGGTATTTTTCTAATACTAACAAGAATGTAAATATTGTCTCTATAAATGTTCTACCACACAGAAGTGTCACAGTCAGAGCCAGCACAGGGCATTACACCAAACCTAGCAGGGCTCTGCCACCTTAGGGACATGCCTAATGTAATTAAATGATGATATTTAAGTGAGATCCTTTGATACAGCTGTCATGTCAGAGTTTAAACATTGTTACCTCTTAGAACTTGAGAGTGGACTGGTATACGACCCCAGGAAAAGGCCAGGATTTTTTTCCAAGCTGCTGCTAAAAGTTGAACTTCTATCTCACAGGAAAGCAAGACCCAAGCAATGCTTGCTTGTGGGCATTGACAGCACAAGAACATGAGAGTTTTTGAGGCTTTAGAGGAATTACAAGACTAATAAAATCTATTGAGTAGACACATTGTTTAGAGCAGCCAAAATTCTCAGTACAACTCAATACAGACATGAGAATATTTAATTACCTGTAATACCACAGAACTGTGAGTATTGCTGGTGAAAAATCTGGTGGTTCCTGTCTTCGAAGACTGCAGATGGGCAGAGACGCCCATATCGCTGCTACCAAGAGACACTTTCATATGAGGATCCTCCTCTTCCACCAGGGATCTGAGGAAATTGGAACAGAGAAACCTTAAGACCAAAGTCATTTTCATTCAGTGATCTTTTGTTCTAAACCCACAGTCTTCTGGGATGAAATGTAACAGCACAGAGGCTACAGGGAAAAAAAATCGGCAGGCAACAGAATCAGTCCTTTGTGGTTGCCTTCAGCTAATTCAAGAAAGTGAAGAGTTAACAGTCTCTAAAAAGGCATAACTACTTTTTTGATTGTAAATTTTTCCTTTTCCTTCCATCCCTAGCTCCTTGATTTAGACACTTGCACACTATGTTATTTCTACAATCCAGTATTGTAGGATGTTTATAGAGGTTTCCTCTGGTTTCCAAAATCAAGCATCTTAGTTTTCCTTGCCAAACTGCTGAAATATTGAAACTCTAAGTGTAATACTAAAAAAAATATATTCATTCTTACAGCTTGTATTACCTCATCCATGCATGACTATTCATAATAGAAAATATACATCATGCTGTTTCAAGCTGCAGCTGGAGTTTTTAACCTGCTTTTAGAAACACACAATTAGAACTCCTTTAGGATATGATATCCAGTATTCTGCTACTGTCCATGCAAACACTTCGTAATTTTAATTTAAGATTTGATTCCAAGCAATTACTGTCCAAATCTAGACAGGATGAGCTAATTTTAGGTAGAATTGTTAAAGAATTACTGCAGCATTATTAGCCTACTATTTTAATCTTCAGATATAAATTAGGTTACATCTGAAAGCCTAACTAAGCTAACCTGTAATTATTACACAATGTAAATAAAATTCTTCTACAGAAATATTAACAACAACTAGTTTCTGTAATTTCTGTGATCTAATGTTCTACCTATGAGCCTGTATAGAGGTATAATGAATATGTACACAATTTTAATTAGCAAACATAATCTATTAATCCACAGAAGAGGGCATCTCCAGCATTAATCAAGTATCTCCATATCTCAAAAAAGATTTATAGCAGTTTGACATAATTGCTGCAAATTTCAGATACAGAAAATTTTCCAAATTTTAAACATGCAGGTTAGAACATTGGCCTTCAAACTAGTTTCAGAAATTACTTTAAGTAACAAGAATGTGCTTAAATCCCCTTCTTTTCCCCAGTTTTGATTATGATCACTATGTAAGGACAAATTTGGAATTTGTGGAAGAAAAACAATTTTCCTAATTTCCTTTTTTAAAAAACATTTACCCCCACCTTCTTTGGGTACAAAGACCATGTAGAGCACTTTCTGAAACTCACATGTTACCCTCATAGCATTGATGTGCCTTGTTCAAAGCCATGAGTACAAAAGGTCAGCTACAAAAACATGTTCAAAACAAATTCACCATTCAACAGTGTACACGGGTTTCAAACAGTGAGATTTTGTACACACAGACATAACATTGTAGGAGCAAGGGTACATCTAGAGACCTGTGACTTCTAATGTACTCAGCTGAATAAACTCTTGTGGATGAACTGCAGCATGCAAGATTTGTGCTATTTTTGAAACATATTTATCTCTATTTTATAAAACAAATCCAGAGTCATTTAAATAAAGTTTACAGGGTATACTTCAGAAAAGGGCTCTCCAGACTATCTCTGCATCCAACAAATACAGCTATGCAACAGAGCAGCAAGCAGTTGCTGGCTCATGACCCAAAATATTTTTGTTCACTCGGTTCCAGGGTGTTTTGGGTTTGGTGAGTTCTGTTTATTTCAGTTTTCATACAATCGCATGGAGGCATGAGTCTTACATAATTTCAAAGGACATCCAGTCTCTAAATTTGTACGTGTCTTCCTAAGAAGAAATACAAAATAATGTGGGGAGACTTGCAAGCGTGGGCGTGAAGAACAGATTCAACAAGCATGAATCTGACTCTTTGCTCTTGAAGCATCTTCCCAAAATGTCAGATCAGATAGATGTTACATGGAGGAGTATTTAAAATACTTTCTCTGAACTCGGAAGAAAATAGAAAGTGAACACATCATTTAAAATCATTATGAAAAGAAACAGACAAGTAAACCAACCTCCTTGGCTGTTTGGAGTGGGCTTTTTACCATGTTTGCCACATCGCTACTTGACTTCCTGACAGACAGCATAATTCGTAAGTTTTACAAATGAAGGCAAAGACCTTGAGCCTGATTCATTTATTCCAAGGACGGCTGGGATAATGGAAGCATTTTTCTGAACATGACACACAGCTTCCCATAGCTCTGTTGTCTACAGGTCACCCTCTATAGAACACAATGCCCGGTTAAAACTGCACAGTCAGAGAGGAATATAATAAATATTAAAATACTTGCAATACCTAAAAGTAGACATTAGACATGCCTGGTGTGGCTATAAGCAGTTCTCTACCTGATTTTCAATATATAATGAGCAGTTCTCTATCACACAGATAAGCTCAGCAGCTCACCACCTGAAACTCTTCTGCAGAAAGATTTTCACTATTTCTCTTCCACATTTGCTGTTATGTATGGACAGAAACTTGCACATGTGAATGAGGCATTAAAAACTGAAAATGTCACACTATAAAAATTCACCAGAGTATAACTTTTACAATTCTAGTCCTAAACCTTAACTTGGCTGCATATTATTCTATGTGAATAAAGACAAGCAGATTATATTAATCCTATATGGGTTTTGGCTTATATCTAAACAACTATGACCAAAAAAAATTGTGATGTGGGGTTTTTGTTTCTTCGTGGGGACTTGGGAATTTTGTTTCATTTGTTGCTGTTAAATACACCACCTTTCTAACCTACAGCTTAACAGTTCTGCAGGGCTGAGCACCCTCTCCCTTCTGGAATGTCACTCCAGAAAGTGACATTCAGGAGCTGGGTTTGGCAGAAGTTCCAAAGCAAGTCAGCAATAACACCTGGCAATAAGGCACTGATCCCCTGAATTCCAGCCCTGTGACATTCACCAAGAGGGAAAAAGCACTCCCAGAGTGACCACAAATTCTGCCTTTGTCACTGGCTTGGTAGCAGCTCAGCATTTATCTCCTCACACCATGAAGAACCTGTCTTTGTAAGACAAAGTGAAACTGCATCAGTGCTTAAGCTCTGTGTTAACTGCAATACACAAAGAGCAAAACCTGAGCATTGCATCATATACCCTGCAACAAGATCTTAAAGTATTCAGAGTGTAACTTCTGTTGCAGGGGCTGTAACATTAAGATTCAGAAATAACTCTGCCATTCACACCCAGAACAGATGGGAAATGAGCTGAATGTCCAACTGACTTCCCAACAAAACCACAGTAAGTACATCTGTCTTGTTTGGACACTTACCAAAGGCATTATTTACATTTATTAACATAGGTCTACTAAGCACTATCATTAACTCAATAGTAATGAAGATAAACATATTGATTCTTTTTTTTTTTACTTTAAGTACAGTATATCACAATTAAGCATACTACCAAAGGAGAAAGTTAATTCACTTTCTAATTAATTCTATTGTTCTGATCAATAGAAATCATTAAACAAGAAGTGCAGCAGTACCATTTTTAACCAGAGTTTTAAAAAGTTAGGAAACAAAAGCTAAAAGAAGTTAAAACTACAGTAGCATGTAGTGAGAATTCACAACAAGCTGCTCTAAATGTGGATATTAAAACCTCCTTCAACACACACATTTGGTCTGGAGAGGTTTGAACATCATAGTAGTAAGACAAGGGAATGTTGGAGGTGAATGTGAAATGAATATTAACACTGCAAGAGGAAGGCAGAGGAGCTGCCTGACTTTCTGCAGCCTCTGGGAAGCAGTGGCTTGCAGCTCAGAGAAAGGTGCCAGAGGTTAATTAGTTGCTATCACAAAGTAGGTTGAATCAGAATTTTCTTTCTAACCTCATGTTGATTCTTTCAAGTACAGTACAGTTTTTTCCTAGAGGCTACAACCAAATGTGCTTTTCTCATGACTCCAAGTTAATCCTCCAAGTACTTCCAACTGATATTTTTGTAGTGATGAAATACAGAGTGTTCATTATATGGATATTAACATGTTTTAACTTTCCAGCAAATACTGACAGATTTCACTGGCTGGAGTTACAACATGATTCACAGGAGCAAATTGCTTTCTAAACCACTTAGCACGTATTAACCTGTTAAAGCAGTTCAGAGGCATCCAGGTGATGCATGATAAGCAAAGATCCTTGAAAATTGTGACTGAATTGAATATTCTCAACTAGAATATTCAAATCACACAGTTGCCATTTTGTAGAGCTTAGTGGCACAAATGAAATGAACAAATATTCTGTTATTATGTTTTCTTCAGAAGTAGTCAAGTTTATTCTGATGCAGCAGGAACAAGGCAACTAAGAATATTATTAAGGATTTTTTCATTTCCATCAGTAATCAATTCATCTATTTCTCAGACCATTGTAAAAACTC
The DNA here is from genome assembly GCA_013397555.1 of Urocynchramus pylzowi. NCBI lineage: Eukaryota > Metazoa > Chordata > Aves > Passeriformes > Fringillidae > Urocynchramus > Urocynchramus pylzowi. The sequence goes on along the minus strand of VZRH01014904.1, from coordinate 1,353,757 downwards.
TTTGAAAACAAAGTAAGGAGATCAGCCTACAGCTACGGATATTTTAGAGTGCATGTTCTCCAATTTATTTAAAACCCAGTCTTTACATAACTCAGTAAAAGCTTTGCCAAAGCCAGATCGGCCAGAGAGTGAGTTCTTAATTCGGTGAAGCTCAATAGCTCATTTTTGAAAGGACTATAACCTTATTTTCTCTGTCAAATTGCTGTTCAATGAACCATGACCACAAGTGTTCTGGTGCAATCACCCTTGGCATGTGCCAGGACTCTGGTATTTATCAGATAACAAGGACAGAGATTTCAATTTCATATTAGGTTATTCTTATTGCAGGCCAAATCTTTATGATTTTATGACCTATCAAAAAAAACCCCTAGTACATCCCAGGGCTATCCTATGCATGCACCTATGCATGTAACTCGCTAATGAACCTATTAATTAAAAGGCCAGTAAAATACAACAAAACTTTCATTTGCTATTAAAAATACAATAATTTTTTACTTTGTATGCATAATCTGCCAAAGAGCATTTAAGTAAGCTTAGTCTCAAAAAAAAAAAAAAAACTTATTATATTGCTGTCTTCCCATTATGAACAGATGTTCCAACTTCCTGAGTAATGAATTTAGGAATTCCTCAACAAAGTACCTGGCCACCTTGGAGCTCAGTAAGCAGAACTGATAGGGCAGCATTGTATTAAAGAAATTCTCATCATATTTTTTAAAAAATTCAAATATTAACATAATGTAGATGAAAAAATTATGCAATCATGGTATTTCACATTTCCATTCCATATCTTCTACTCATACAATTTCAAGAAATCCTTTATTCAGGCAAAGAAGTTACTTTTATACTTGTCCTCCCCTAAAATAACATCTCTTCCTTTTATTACTACCTTTTATCAAGAACTTCTAATTTAATTATTTTATGGTATCAGCAACTCAATAAAACTAACTAGCTTTTATCAACTGCTAATGATTTCTTATTACAAAAAAGTTTCTATAGGAAATGCAAGGTCATATGTTAAAACAGATACATTACTCCAGCTAGGAGAGAAAAGGAAGAGAAAAGGTAATTTTTGTTCCAGTGGGTTGACATAGCAAGTTAACTCCCCTCCACAAACCAAGGAGCAGGTTCAAAATTCAGTTCTGGCTTTGTGGCACACAGGAACTGACACTGCTGCTGCTCAGGAGCCAAATGGAGCATGAACACAAGAACAACACTGGCAGGCAGGACCTAAATTGCTTTGCATGGATCACCTCTGTGACACACACAGTGCATTAGGAGTGGGAATCATGCCTTTGTTTCCTTTATCACTATGGCCAGTTGTCCTACACTACTGGCTTCAGGTGTCACTGTTTTTACTGGACAGTTTAAAGAGCAAATTTTTATTAGATGAACTTGAGGCTGCTGCTGAAACTAAAAACACATTGTATTTGTCAGGCTACTGACTTTCTTTAAAATGCTATTTAATTATGTTCACTTGAAAGGGGCCACCACAACCAGAAGTTTACAGACTTTCTGCCTCAAGTGAATTATCATTGCACTGTAACTACTGTGAATGCAATCTCCTAAAACAGCTAATCGCAGCTAGTGCTGAATGCTGCTCACTTTGGACAACGCTCTGATGTTTATATTTTAATACTTTTTACACCTGATCTTTTTCATACATTAGATGGGCAGCAGTAACAGCTGAACATTTAAAATATTTGCTTAGTAACTTCACACTGAGCTCTTTTAAATCTCCACTCCAGGAGAAAGGCACAAAGTAAAATTTACTGCTTCTTAAATTAAAAAGCAAATAGATGTCCCATTTTCCACCTTTCCTCTAAAGTGAGGGTGTTCTGTAAAAGAGAACATAAAAACAGGCTCTATACAATAGACCAAAGCTGTGAGAAGTGGGTTTTTACTTTGACAAAGCTCTGGCCAAGGGAGGCAGGAGATGAGGACACAGGAGCTGCAAACCCCCCAAAAGCAGCAGAGGAGGACGAAGGTCGTTTGGGGCACTCGCTGCCAGGCAGAGGCAGGCAGTGCAGCAGCTTTGCCTGCTGCTGACACACTTCCAGCACAAGGTGCTCCTCGCAGTGACCAGCTGAAGGGAAAGTCAGTACAGAAGCAATGTAGCCTGAGCAGCTCTGCCAGCACCATCAGCAGAGGCAGCAAGGCTGCAAGGGGAACAGCAACCACAACCTCACTTGAAAGACAGAGACAATGACATGTGCTTAACCACAGTCAGGCTCCAGAAGAAGCTATTTCTAGAAGCAAAGTTTTGGAGACTAGTACTTAAAAGTCAAGCCTTAACCTTTCCTTTATTTTTTTTCTCTTTTTTTTTTTTTTTTTAGTACAGTCAACACACATTCACCATATTGTGTCCAAGCACACAAGCCCACACCAACAGAAATTATGAGAGCTACTACAAACACTCAGGTGATTGAAGACATTGTGACTATTCCCAGCATAGTGGATCTCAATGGCAAGTAGGAGAACACAGAAACAAAGATACTCACAACATCCCTTAAACCTTTTTGTATCACTTTCTAGTAAGGCCACACTGTGACCAAAGCCAGCAGAAGATCAGCTGCCACAAAGTCAGCAGAAGAGGGCTGAGCAACATCAACTTGTTTTGGTATGCTTTCCCAAGAATATGCACACAGAAAATATTCTCTTCAAAACTCCTTCTTAAACAACTAAACAATCACAGGTCTCAAGCTGTTTGCAGCATAATTACAGCCCGCTGGTTAATTCAAATTTGTTTTCCACAGAAACAAAGCAATATTTGGCTCAGTCACTGCTATAAAGCTTTTGTTCCTAACAGCATTTAATCTCTCTGGGAGCCTTAGCATCACATCCACATTTATCTGTTTGACAAAGGGTTTGCATTCATTGAGCCATTCGTAGCTTAAATCTGCGGTCTCGCATTGTTTAATGATGCTAAATTAGAAACAGTTCACTAATGACTTTTTGCCAAAGTTGGAGTTTGTCTGTTGATTCCTGCTATTAGAAACAGAAAAATCAAGGAAATACACACTTTGTAGCTTTTCTACATAAGGAGAACTATTTTATTCCCTTAATGTTGAAGAAGGTAAAATAGAAGAGTCAGAGGTTTCACAGTTTAGGCTGGACTAACACGGTACGGATTTTCTGCTCTTTATATTTGGTCTTAAGTACCCAAGAGTTAAATAAGAATTTTGGCTAGGCAGCTTAATACTTCCTGTGTATTACAAAACACAAAAACCATTCTGCACGCACCAGCAGATTACCGTTGTACCTCATGTGTCCTTGGTTTCCACACACAGAAATTAGTAAATTAACAGAATGGCTCCTTAGAGACAAATATAAGTCTAAGGAGGCACCTGCACATTCAATATTTGGTCATAGAGCATACATCCCACTGTATTCCTGTAACCAAATTAGGAACCACTCCTTTCAAGAGTGTTAGAGGCTTTTTCCCTATATACTGGTCAGATATAATAATTCTGATGCCTTAAAAGTCAGTAAGATTCTGACTTTAGGATTTGGATGCTTATTTACCATTCCTGTTGCTCTGTCACTTCTCACAGATATTTCAGCATATTTCAGCATGCCTTTATTGCAGTCTCCCAGAGAGGATGTAGAGGGGCATTAATTACTTTCAATTGTAAACTATTTTTCCCCTATGTGATAAAGCATTTAGATCTATGCATGCCAGAAAGGAGGGACATGTGACTTGTTCATCCCATGAAAAACCACAATTGCAATTTAGACACTGATACAATCTTTGTCACTGCTGGACAAAATATTACAGCAGTTGCACACTTCCACTTTAGTGTGATAGCTACACATTATTACACTGCAATTCCCATTATTACCATTTAGAACAAGCAACTACTGTTTTAAAACCCAGATAGTCACCAAGCACTCTTTGAAAATCCACAGATAGCCCCATCCAAATGTCAACGGAAAATACCACTTAGCACTAGAAAAGTCAATGAGTAGAATGTGACTGCAGAACAAGATTTTTTCACCTTAACAAAGAAATAATGGCAATAATAACAAACTGGCAGAACTGACATGCTGGCAGAACAGGCTAAGTAACATACTCTAGATAATTCAATAAAGATGTTTTACCATGTCACAACACAATGTCAATATTGCAACATCCTGCTGTATAAGGAGAAGTGTGCAATTTTGGGGACCTGTAGGCCACATCATCCCCTATAAAGTCTCCCCAGAAAAAACAGTAGCCCCAGGAGATTTCATGATAAACAAGTTGGAGGTTTTTTCTCATTTTTATCAGTTTATTACAGCAATGAAATTTGCTGTATGAATTAAATTTCAAACTTAGAATAATTGAAATACCTATTATATAAAGAGCAGAAGAAATATTAACAGGCACAAAGGAGAACTCTATACACAAAATTTCTGGGATTAAAAGCAGTCTCTTTCTAGTATGATACAAGCCTCTTCTACTCCCCACTCAACCAATTCATCTTTTTGCATGTATTGTCAGATCAGTTTAAAACATATTTGAGGTGAGCTGCATATTGACTTTCAACATGTTGAAGTTTGAAATATCTAGGAAGCAATGTCATAAAATGGAAACGTTGCCAAAGACAGAAGCGTGTGAATATCGTGTAGTCTGTCAAATGCTCAGGAGCCCAACAAAAGAGTTCATTTCCTAAAAATGACCATTGAAGGCAGCAGACACACATAGGGTGGTCTCACCAAAGAGAACTAATACAGGTGGTCTGATGAATTAAACACACACACCTTTTCCCATTTAAGTATATATCACTGTATAGCATGAATTCAAAGAGCTCATGGTAGAGCAAAGCACAAAAGCATTAACCTGTATAACCAATATAAGCTGTTAAAACTTTTGCTGCTTACTCCAGAGTATCAAGAATTTACTCTACCTTTCTTCACAGCAACTGATTTCCATTAGAGCAAAGCATTTCCTATCAGACACATTTTATAACCACATGACTCAGGATAGACTGTGTAGTAAACCCTTTGATAGCAATACATTTGGAATACCACATCTGTTTATTTCTCCTAGTATTAGTCAGTTATTTATGAAAACACATGCAAAGGATAGTTTCCATTTAATACTATTCCATATGAAAGGATAGAAGTCACTAAGATTACAAGTGGATTATTCTAAAATAAGAATTATTTTATTTTACTTATCTTTAAAATTGGCGTGCAGGTGACTAAAACCACTTAATTGAACATTTAACTTTCAAAAAACCAGCTAAGAATATTCTTGCATGACAACCTTAACAGAACAATCCTCTGTAAAGTGTTTTTGCAAATAGTATTTTTGCATTATTCAATTCTTTGTAGATGTTCATCATAGCACTTTAATCTCCTGAGTTTCCAAAAACAACTCTTCCATTTGTATTAATGGAAGATATGCACAATTATAAAAAAAAAAAATACATTACTGGTGTGAATAAGAAAGAATTCTCCTAGTTCTTAATGCATGCACCATGACACCATGAACAATCAGTGGGACCCATGTTCCTTTATGCCTCAAAGCTGATAACTCAGAACTGTTCCTCACCCTCACTGTATTAGTGCTTTAATTCTTAACCTCTGCTTATGTCAGTCACTGTTGCTTTTTTGTTTTTAAACATTTGGCAGTCATGTTAAATAACAGCCATGATGCCATGGGACACCACTTTTTCAAGTGTTTTTCACTGTCTGTGTTATTCACTTTCTCCTTTCCTCTTATTCACTTGCCGACACTGTCCACCTAATATATGAAGTGGCGTAGGTCTCTCTCCACATAGTCAACACAACCACAAATATGAATATGATTTGACTAGTGGTGCATAAACTTGCTGTAACAGCTTCCACAATGTTTGACAAACAGCATCTATATTCTAAACCCCAGCAAAATAAGTGCCATGAAAGAAAATGCAGCCTGACAAAGGCGTGTGCATGCACCCACAGCTGCATTCCTAACTGGTGCACTAAGCCAGCTGCACTACACCTACATATATTGGCACATGCCAGTCTTCCAAGTCTAATAGTGCCTAATTTTCCCTAAGCAAAGTCACTGGATCTCTCCAGCTTGGGGGAAAGTTCAAGCTACTCTGGATCAGTTTCACCAGCAGTCAGGGAATGTGTGCCTTCCTCATCCCTCTGCTCTCTGTATAATGTGAAGAGTTACCTATTTGCAGTCAGGATGTCCTGAAAATATCTCTAATAAATGACTGGTGATATAGAAATCCACCAGCTAAGAGGCAGCAAGCCCCTGCTGCTGTTTCCCATTGCCAGGAAAGTGGTACCAGAACCTGCAAACCAAGCAGACTTCCCAGTGACAGAACCAGAACTTCACCTACAAACTCATCACACCTCAGCTTCTGCAGGTCCTTCCTTTCAGCTGCTACCCAGCCACGAGTTCCCCACGGCACAGAACTCTCTGAGACAAGCTCCTCACACTCATTTTCTCCCATCAGCAACTGCCACAAACTTCCCAAGCAGAGACTGAGCTGAGCCTGCACAGCTGCAGGACAGCCAATATTTTGCAGTGGCACTTTGTACATAGGTGCTTCGTCCAAGAAGACAAACCTGCTCCCAACCACCAGTCTCAGCATTTTGAGACAGGGAAACTGAGGCAGAGTTCAGCTATTGGGTACACAGACCAAAAAAACTCTAAGAAAATCTATGCATCCTGATCATCAGTTTAATCTCTAGATACGTTGCTTGTAAATCATAAGCAGGATGAAGCTTTTAAAGCTAAGGTCAACTTTACTAGAGGAACCTGAAAAACTGGAATTTCATTTTAAATACAAGAAAAAAAAGCAACACTTTTAAGACCTTCCTACTTTGCATTCCAAACTATACTATTTTCCAAGATTGAGAGGTATCAAAGGGATTAAAAGCTCAATCATACCTTTGTAAACCCTAGATCCAAAATATTTAGTAACAAAGTGCTCATCTGTAAATTCTAGAGTTTTATGGCCATTCATTTTACATCAATACATGTTCCATTTCACACACCACTTATTCCTCAACCCTTTACTCAAAACATAAGCTCTTTGCCAGTGTGCAAAGTACTACTTACAACAGAAGAGTTATAAATATGAACATGAAAAAATCAGATTATATAAAACAGCATCAAATTTACTATTATCTCTACAATTAAGGTAATTAATCTGATCACCTATTTTACTGGCCAGCCTGAATTAGAAGAGATTTTTTAATTAGTTGATTTATATTGCCTAATCAAATAGGTGCCATTTTGTAATGTTTCTCATTCTTTACAATAAAATATATGAATAATTTCAGCATTAGATTTACAAGTCCTCCTAATGTCAGGTCTGTGTGCCAATAAAGAAATGTCTTCATAAACATTGAGATACATTGACTCATTATCAAGAGATGATTAAGGCTGCTGATCACATATTTCTCATGCTCCAGATAAGCTCAGCATCATATAGTTTAAACATGATCACTAAACCTGCTCATACTTTCATCACACTGGGATCATCAGCCACAGGATCCCCATCACAAAGGCTGGAGCATTCTCAGGGCTAAGATTAGCACTTTAAAGGCGACGCACAAGAGAAACGCTCCCTTACAGCAGAGACATCAGACTGGGCTACTTCTGATTTTTCTTGCATTTAAGATTACTACAGTTCAAAAACAACAGCATAAGACAAAACACTAATGACACTGTTTCCCTGAAATAGGTTCCAATGTCTCACAACTCTTATTGTCGTGATACTTTCCTTATATTTAAGTCATAATTTTTAACAACTCAGAATAGATAGCAATTTATAGGAAATAGCGTCTCTCTTCTCTCTCTTTTGGTAGCCTTAAGTATATTTGATGCTTCCCATAAAAAGACTGAAGCACATCCACATCTTGTCATAAGGTGAATTAATCTTAAAAGGGAGCGTGCCAGCACAGGTTTTGTACAGGCAGGTTTGTTCCCCCAGCCTTTCAGCCCGAGAACAATAGTGACCATGCACATGGCGCTGCATCCTTTCAGCCCCACCATAACAATGCCACACTCAGCAACAATAAAAAAAAAGACATTTAGAGGACCTGTGCACCTCTCTCTTACAGCATGTACCTACTGCAGCTGAAGCAAAAGCCTATCTGTAAGCAGACAATACAAGCTTAAAAGTACTAATATTGTAGGTGTTAGCCTGGAATTCTATTAGAAAGTAGTAGCCTTTACAGCAATTTCCAGATAGAAAAGTCACCTATACTGCTACCTGTGCATTTTAAACCACTTCTCCTTCTTTTGGAAGAGCTGCTTCCTTAAATAAAGGCAGAAGGAATTCAGTACCCTGAGCTTAGTAGATTTATTTCAGAGAAGGAAAAAAAAGACACCTGTATATGCTAACACAGAACTCACAGCAACAAAAGGTGAACAAAAGCTGCATCAGGATTTGGCAAGACAAAGGCACGTTGTGAAGCTACTTTACACTGACAACCTGTATAACTACGTAAGTATTCAGATATGAATGATTCAAATTTATGTTATAAGCTTTTATTGTAACTTTTTATGAAGACATTCAATTTGTATTAAGGCTAAGACTTTAAAGAATAAAGCAAGACCAAAGCAGGATGATTTCACCTCCACAAGAACTCACACGAACAGAAGTGCAATACAATACAGCAGGTGATTTCAAGCTCAATTTCCAAATGAAATAGTCAGGAAAAGGAAATGTTCACATATACACTATATAGAAAGCCTGCCAGCCTCAAAGCTTAACTTGTCATTTCAAGATCAGCTCTACAAATTAACACCACCACAAACTTTTCAAATGAACATACACAGTATCATTATGAATAGGGCTTAATCTGCACAATTTCTCTACGTTTCAACAAAAAGGGAAAGACTTGACACGACATCCATCATGAAACATCCAGGATAAAATCGGGAGGGGGGTCTACATAGCAAACAAGATAAAATTCTGAGTGCCAATGTCATTTAATATGTATCAGGGTATTTTGCCACAGGGTAGTCTCACAAAAAGAATTCCCACCTTATTATCCTCATTTCTCTCACTTACATGTATGCTGGAGAAAGTGGCGATGACCTGGATGTTTTAAGCACAGGAACTGGGAATTTCCAGATAGCAGGAGAGCTCGTTTTCCATTTCAATGGCATGTTGTCACCACGGTACTACAATAACAGTAAACAGCGTTTCCATAACAGACTACCAACTAGGACTTCCATTCCACACACTACTGACACAGCAGTGGCTGCTGCTAAGAACAAGGAAATGCTTCTGCCAATGCCCTTAAACCGATGCTTCCAATCTGTAAAACAGGGCTGTAAGGCATCTCCTTTTAAATCCTGCTGTCCCCTAAAGCAATATGATGATTCTATCCTTCTAACTCAACAATAGTGCCACCTCGTTAGGGAAGCACTGACTGCAGTATATGTTAAGAAAAAAAAGAAAAGACTGCACTCTGCACACCAGCATAATGCAGCTTTATTTAATAAAAGCAGCTAATTTTTAAAGTACTGTTTCTGATGCTATTGTTCTACCTTAACAGGGACACTGCAGCACTGTACTATGTTATCTTCCTATTAACCTCATTTCTGACCAATGGAAGCAGAAAAAAAAAAATGGGTTTCATATGAAAATGAAACAACATACCTACTCAGAATACACTTGTCATCCTCTGAACATTCTTCTTTTGAGCTGCAACAATACAAATGGGATATAAATCTCAGCATAGCCTTAGGCCACGGCTAATAGAGATCAGTGACTAAATTCAGCAGCCTGTTTTCCTCCTGTGCAAGCTCTGACCAAACAATACAAGAATGCCATTATGGAAAAAGCCCATTGCAAAAATCAGTCCTTCTAATCCATAGCTAGGAAGACAAAATAAAGCAGAAATCGCTGCAGGTTTCTGCATGCTCTTCTAATAGCTTCTGGTTCAGGATGCTCTCATTTTCCTATTCTCATTTCCAAGGAGGAAGAGCAAAATCTCATGCATTTTACAACATGATATGGGAACACAAATATCACTCTGTCTTCTGCAGCAGAGAAGCAGAGACTAGCAGGCTGTTAATAGCAGTCTTTGTAGGAACGCTATCAACAATCTAATTCTCAACGCCCCCCCAGCAGCTCCCAAATTGCCTCCAGGGCTGACGAAGCAGATGGCCACGCAGGTCCCCATCAGGGACCACTCCGCAGCTCAGGGCTCTGCTTGGTGACCTCCCGGGGCTGACGACAGCGGGGAGCAGGCAAGGCAAGCTATTAAAAAGGGAATGGGGAATTTAACAGCATCTTATGCAGAAGCAGAGCATGTTTCTAGAGAAAAGAAGGCAGAGATTCCGCTATACTGATTACCTTACAGGAAAAAAATACATCACCTCTAATGTATTGCCACAGCAGACCAAATCAACACTAAGATATTTAGTCTCCAGATTTCAGAATAGTCTCTGTACAGCATGACAATTTTTCTATTTATCAGGACAGCTTAATCCTCTCATTAAAAAGCCAACACCCTGTCACGCTACTTAGCAATAAAGAATTGAACCAGGAGCTATTTCTATAAATGTCTATAAATTTATTCATTCTAGTAACATTTAACAACACTCTGATAGGATTTTGTAACAGTGAAACATTTTAAGTTTCACTGTTACAAAATGTTTTTCTCAATGTTAAACTCAATTTTGGGATGAAAGCACCAGGGAATAATTGCTGCTCTGATCGCCAATATTGAAAATGTATTGAAAATAGTTTTGGGCAAGTTGTTACCAAAACCAAAGGCAAGGAATTAAAATAACACAGGACAACCTCACCCAAAATCAGATGCACCCCTTTGGTGCATCTGAGGGCAGACAATGAGGGCCTCTCTCCCACTTCTCCGAAGTTCTAAATTACAGATGTGCAGCATTAACCCAGGCAACAAATTTCACAGGAACTGCTGCTACTGGGATGCTGAACAGCCACCACTGGGTATGACAATAGTGTTTATTTGCTGTGACTATTAAGAAACACTAATCCTGCAAAAACATCTATGCAGTTTTAGCACAGTCATACTTTTAGCAAAACAATTCAAGTATTTACATGCCAACAGGCATGCTTGGCTACACACTTGGTCAATACTGTGTCCAGTCTCACACACACACAACACCAGACTCCTACCTCGTGCCAGCTCTGCACTGAAGGTCTAGAAATCAGGCTGAAAGATGTTAGACAGCATTTATTACAATCACAAAGTGAAAAAAAAAAAAATCATTAATTTGCATTCACACACTCAGCTTTGCTTTTACATTCACCATTATAGAAAAAGTGTTTTAAAATACAAAAAGCAAACACAGTTACTCCCTTTCTCACACCGAGTGCAGCCAGTGCAACCAACTGGCAACTGCTTGTAAAGCCTCTGTCTCACTGCTCTGCCACCCCCAAGGAGATCTTCACATGTTTTATTTATTAAGAGCAGCATGTCTAATTTAATAAAAAAAAAAGGATGAGGCTAAAGACAATCAATGGACCCCTTTTTTCAGAAGTAACTCCTGAAACACCCTTTTGATCAGTGAAATAAAATCCAAATCAAGCCACAAAGTCATACCCAAGCATTAACTGACATTGAAGTCAATCCACACAGGCACAGAAATCAGAGTTACTTCTCACTTTTGACCCCAACAAGATCATTCACCCTAGAGGGCAACATGAGTCCTCAAATTCCTGCTCTCCTTTATGTGTTCCTGGTACCACTTACTTTTCCACTTACTCTACAAAGAACATAAATAAAACCTTAGCAGAAAAAACAGTCAACATTTTTTTAAAAGTACAGGAATTCCAAGCACTGCCAACCAAATCCTCTCCCAAAGTCCAGCACAAACTATTCCACCAAACAGCCCATGCACAAAATCCAGAATTGAAGAAAGTAGCAGTGCCAGGTACTCTAAAAATAGGGAAATGCTTGTCACTTGCTAAAGAACAACCATGTGAGAAATGAATCACCTATCCACACATAAGGAGAAAAAAAATAAATCAAATCCCATATTCTTCCTGACAGTCACATATTGGTTGCATATTCACAAGGAAAATACTATTATTATGTGTTTTATGCTTTGCATCAACTATTCCAAAGACAACAGAACATCTCAGTATATAATTCTGATATTTTAATTATGACTTCAAAGTAACATTTTAGCTGCACATTGAAAAATATGGGAAAAGTAATCTGATCTCCTGGAGTGCACTGCACCATAGAATATACATTTTTCTGTTCTCATATTACATAGCTTTGCCACTCATCCTCAAATGAAGGATTCTGAGGGCCAAAAGCAGCATTACAGCTCTGTGCAGAATACTCCTTGCTGCAAAAATATTTTCCCAGGCAAGTGCTCTGAAAACATACCAACTTGGCACACAAACTGGAGATGTGCTTCAAGTTTAAAACTCCTAAGTGCTGAAAATCCCATGATAACTGCACAGATCAAACATAATTTTGGGACCATTCAAGGGCTGGTTTTCTGTAGTTTTCTCACAAGCAAGTTCACATTTAAAATTAAAAGTATCTACTACCTATAACTTGCTTGAAGTTATATTCTACTTATTATCCAAGTCTCCCACACATGCTTAATTCTGTGTACAAAAAACAAGAAAGTGTTTGGGTTTTAAGCAACTATTTCCATGCTTGTGTTTCCAAAGCTGCACTGAGCACAGATGAAGTAACTGACAGAGTATCACAAACTTCTGCACAAAACTCAGACACAAAAGAAAGGAACAGGTGGCATAAGAAGAATAAAAAGTAAATAATGCCACCAAAGGCAAGATCCCAAGGTGCCATTTTACAGACCTGAGATGTTAAGTGAGGCCAGAAGCTACAGACTGGGGCTGAGCAGCAGTGCAGCTCTGATCCCACAAGGAGAAGACTGAAAAGAGCTTGTGATAAGAGAGAAAAGCATTTCCTGACCCTCTCCCTCCATCCCTGTACCTACATCCTGCTTCACTGTTGACCAACAAGCAAAATTTGGCCCCAGATGAGAAGAGCAGGCACACAGCATCACACTGAGCAAGCACATGACCAAATCACACAAGAGTTCCCTTGCCAGGGCACTGATCACAGCATCTTCTCTTCTGGAAGCCCTCCCTGATCTTCAGAGCAGGAACACAGCTAAAACCACGTCCCTTGTGACTCTCTTCCTTTTCTGGGGATATCCTCTTCCTTCCTTTGTGCATCTTGAATGCTAAGCTGCTGCCACATTGTGTCACACATAGCAACTGTCAACACATTGTCCTCTTACAGCCCACTGTGTTCACAGTTCTGGGGTATCTGTACATCCAACAAAACCTTTAAGCCATCTCTGCATTTCCCATGAGACTCCCCTTCACAGTTGTTCAAAAAGAAGAAAAAGGCACAGGCAGAAAGCTGTACCAGAGCCAGGCAATATAAAACTGTACTAGTCTGAAAGTATTTATTCTTAGCCTTTGAACACCACCTGAATTTTTGTACGAAAACCAAGCAGAATAAAAGTCAGCTTCTAGAGATGTTGCTGGATTTTCATCAGTTTGCACAAATAATGAGTTTAATTTTTTTTCTCGGTTCTTAATCTGTTAAAAACAAAACTGAAAAAAATACCTGCTCAGTCAAGTGATCTGCTGTGGTTAAAAAAATTGCTATTCCACTTTAACAGGCTACTTACCTCTCTCCTTTTATTCACCTCTGAGGTGTCAGAGGAACTGAAAGCACTAGGTGAAAAGTAGGGTTATGCTACATCACAACTTTCTCAAGCCTTCCAAACCCTTTCTAGCATGACCTGAAAAGTCTTCTCACTTCCAGAAGCTCAGGCTTCTTAAGCTTTCCAGAAAGAAAAAGTCAAAGCTACAGTGAGAGTATGATGTACGTCTCCCATTTTCATCTATAAACATAGACAACAGAAAGGGCTTCATATTTGTGTCACAAACTATTTCCTACTGATATAGTGTTTATATAAGAGAAGATGCCAGACTCAACAACAAGAAAAATACCTTAAAATGGTAGTGGTTAGACCAGTAAACATATTCAAACTTCTGAGATTCTTTTCCCCCACACCTGTGTTCTAAAAATTCATTGATAGAAAAGCATGTTTCCTTTTTAAAATGCGCATTTGTTATATGATAAAATCCCTGGGTTATGATATTAGCGGTAGCAGAGCTCACTCCAAACTGAAGGCAGAAAATCAGTTTCACATAAGGAGGAGTTGCTCTCATCTCTTCTGTATCTTCAAACTACCAGCCTGCTGAGCTGATGCATCCTACACCACACAAGAGCATTTTGATACAGCAGAAAATTAAGCAGAACCCCCAAAATCCAGCAAAATATTCCCAAAGGCATGGAGCTTAAATGCACTAATCATTTCAATATCCAAATCATTTCAGCAATGTAAATATGGCTGCATAGGCACAAGTCTAGAAACTGAAGAGGAACAAATAAGGATGTGTAACATTTCTCTACAGGTTCCCTAAAAACTGACTGGGGGATAATTTAATTGGCTTCCTTACTCAGCTCTTTCCACTTCACAAGGGTGCTTCTCATGCCTCTACCTCTGGCTTTTCAGTCTATTAAACTTCAGCTGTTCCAATTACTGGAAGAGAATAATTAAAAGATGGTGTTGACAGTACTGCCCTATATATGAGTCAGTTAATTAATATAATTTCTTTAACCATATATCGTCAAAATATTTATACCAAAATTCATATGAAGGGAAAACAAATCTTTGCCTAAGGAGGAATCCAAAGGAAACCACTGCAGTCACATCTGCAGTCCTCTCACAGCAACACTGAAACATTCCCCAAATACTGAAATACAGAAAAAGACTGGCAATATGCACCTGGCAATGCATTTACTGAAATGGCAACTTTTCTAGAAACATCAAAAATCTTACTAAGAAACAGTCTTTGAATTAATTTTTTTTTAATTTCATTAAGAAATTAGCTTAAGAACTGCTAAAGACAGTTCTGACAATTACACCTGTACTTTTTTTTATAACTGGGGATAAAAAGGCCTTCAGACATCAGGAATAAGTTACAGCAGCTTTTAGAAGCAGTTGTACTGTAGACATTAAGGTGCATGTGATGGATAATAAATGGTTCCATCCATAATCTCATCTCATAAATGGATCAGAGATGCTTACAAAGTAGTTACTATCAAATAAATTTAATTCTTTTAAACTGGGATGACTGCTCATGGAACAAGGAACAATCATAAAGCATAAAGTGAGAAACTGGGTTTGCAGCCAACCCCTCCTGCTGTCAAAATGCTGTAAGTAGTGCAGCTTCCTGTCTCTATAGCAATATGTGGGGCCCTTTCTCAAACAGGAAAAAAAAATTCCCAAATCTTTAAATATTAAGTTAAGCAGTCAGAGCCTGTCCTATGTGTTTAACAAGAAGTGCTACAGTTTTCTATCCACTCACTCAGCATTTTTTCCTGTCTAAATGAGGAAATTGCTGCAGTAACATTTTAGGATGCATCAATTCAGTGAAAATTATTATACATAAATATACAAATGCATACTATATATATAGGATTGTGTATATAGCATGTGTGTGCATACATATGTACACATACTTATACACACACTATATATAGACATACATTATTTCTGTATATATTTGACAAATACACATAACCCTGCACCTGACACAGCCACTTCCCCTTCCCTTCCACACACCTCAGATAGGAGAGGTTCAAATTCTCACATGATTTTCAGACTACCAAAGTTCTTCAACAAACCAAATATGCTGAGAAGGAATCATGTTGAGAAATTAGCTTCTCCATTTCACACATTCTTCAAATGTCCATAACCCTGGTTTTTGCATCATTCATAAATGAAAAAAACCTCTTCTAGTCTAAGTTTGAAACTTCTGAAATTATTCACCAACAGCAAACATTCAAAAAACCTCACACCATTTCCTATAAGGTCACAAGCAACTATTTTTAAAACTATTTAAGTAAAATAATTTTGCTCAAATCTTAAGTCAGGTTCCCAAAAACTTGCAGGAAAAGGGAGACAAGAAATGCACAAATTCAGTCCCTGCAGTATTCACATTTTAAATATTTGGAAGCATTCATTTCTTAAAATATTAAAGCCTGTCTCAGGTATATTTGGTAACTACATAAAGTCTCAGAAATATTTCAAATATTCTGAAGTGTATGTTTCTTACCATGAAAGCGGGTTTTATTTTATGCCACTTATGGATGTCTTACATTTTCTTGTGTGTATTCTGGAAGAGAGATTTTTCTAAAATTGAGGTAAGATGTGTCAAGATGCACTGTTAACTTAATTACAAGACACAAGTTAGGTTATTTAAAAAACAAAAAAAAAATCAGCTTTGCTTGGGTAAATTACTGTTATGTAAAAGTTATTAGGTAAAATAAGGTCTTGAAACACTTAGTAGGAGGTAAAACCAAAGTGAGCTAATGAAGTTTTCCAATTTTTGATCTAAGTCCATGTACTCTACAGACAGCACACCACTAAGAAGAAATGCTTTTGAATTAGCATTCATTCAGAGAACTTGGCTCATCTTCCCCAGGTGATTATATTTAATAAATCAACACAGAAAACTGAATGCACAGTCACAGCAGCCAGACTGACCCTGCTGAAGATAATTGTCTGAAGCAACAGTTATTTTTATTAGGTCAAACTGTGAACTACAAAGAATTTATTTCTAAACAACTTCTCCACAGCTGTTATAGTCTGCTGGCTGCTCAATTTATTTTAGTAAAGTATGCCTAAACACATTTACACATCAGACTCAAATGCTGCAAATATATTAAACAATTTAGTAATGGAACAGAAGCCAGGACTGAGCATCAGCCATGAACAACTTCATTATTTCCTGCACCACAGACAGAAAACTGCAAACTACAGGTGTCACATGTTGGGTAATGGTTTTTGGAAATATTCTTAAAGTGGAAGTTTTTAGGTTTTTTCTTTCATTCTTGCATTATTTATATGGAATCTGTTAGTCCCCTTGCATTCTCTAAACCTTACCATCTTTATCCACTGGAGTGTGTTTTTGTGGTCCTGCACACCTACAGAAAGTGTCCTTGATGAAAAGAGAAGAAGAGCAGGCGTGGGGAGGCAAGAACAAAGCCTTGATCACTGCTCTTGTGTGCTTCTGTAATGACTCAGTTTCATTAAAAGCCAAAAATACAAACCTTTCCTGAATTCCTGAAACAGGAATTCCTACTGCATTGACACCTCTGATGTCTCTGCTGTGGGCACTCCTGACACCTCTATCCAAAGGCCAGAATCCCCCAGGATGTCTGACAGAGAATGAGATTGAAAAGGTTTCAAGAAAGATGCTGATGCTTCAAGTCCAGGTTGTCAGAAATCATTGTGTGCAGCGTGGGAGCCATAAAAACTGCAGGCATGCATCTGCCAGGATGCCCATGGCCACTGCCCTGCAGCTGGCTGCATTCCTTCAAGGAGTCACAAAAGGGACACCCAGATGCAATCAAATTAATTACCTGCCTTCAGATACTCTGAAGCATTATTAGATACAAATTTTTACAAAATAGCAATTTGATCTTAAAGTTCAGCTTGCCTCCACACAGGGACATGTGAAAGTCTTAAGCAGCAAAAAGTTCCATTTCAAATTTGTCACTAATGTTAATTTCTCACATTCAGTGAGAGGAAAAAAAGTATGATTTCTCTACACTAGAAAAGGAGTTTCAGGACCACAGATCATTTCAAACAAATGCCATCATAACAGGTGAAATTAGTACCAAAACCAGACCAGCTAACAAGGCAGTGTGGGAAAAAGAGTCTTGTACAAAATTTTCATTGTACAATCAATTAGTGTATTCATGACACAGAATTAGCCCCATCTCAGTGGTCATCAACATTGAAAAAACACTTGCAACTTTCAAAATGCATGCCTTGCTTGCATTTAGATTTTTCCAGAAGACAAAAAAACACGATCACAAAAACAATTCTTCATATGAACGGGTTCCATTTCTCTGAAATACACCATTATGTTCTACTTCTAAATCACTAAATGTTGAAACTCCTGTGTAATAATTAAGTTAGAGACAGAAAATCATGAACTGCTTTCATCTTTAGCAGCTCTGAGAACATAAATTTAAGGAACATTCCACATTTCCTAGGCAAAGTTTTGAAAGATGCCAGTTCGTTATTTGAAATGTTATGATGGGCAAACATATAAGCTATTAATTCATTTCCAAAAGCAGATTTAAAGTTTAAAAATATTCACTTAGCAGACTGGAAGAACTCTGTAATTGCAATACCCCTATTTAGTGGCAATCTGGATAATTTAGGATCAAATGAGGACATGCTGCTTTGCATAAAATAATTGTACACAGCAAGAAAAGCACACGCTGATTTTAGAAAGGCCCATGGAAGAATGGCAATCTTACTTGCATTTTTAAAAACTATGAACTATTTAAATCAAATACTTTAAAGTCTTATGATTATAAACCTTTGTTTCATAAAAGTTCAGACTTCTGACTCCCATTTAAAAGTGCAATTCAATGCTTTCACCAATGTCCACATAGCAGCTTCTACAGGTCATTTTACCATTTACTCCACACACTCCTGACAATTTCCTACATCTTTATTGAGACATGTGGCCACGTCTCTTCACCTGGCAAAGCCCCCTTCAGAAACACAGAACTGAAGATAAATCAGTGAAGCTCAGAGGAGGAGAAGACTGCAGAGAGGTGGGTGGGAGGCTCAGCCCAGTGAAAGCCACCACCAGCACAGCTGCACCACTTCATTCCACCCACATCATCTGGTCAGGAAAAAAAAGGGTCTAAATTCTGCAAATAACTCCAGGCTCCTATGCAAAACAGTCACATCGTTCTCATCTGTGCTGCTCTAGTGAATCACAGCAGGCTCAGGAAAGATCACATTAGAGAAAAAAAAATAAAGAATCAATAGATGTGCATGGTGTAGAGGTCCTTAGGGTGAAATAGCATCACACAGCTGTGATGCATGAAGACACAGTGCAAGAGTCAGCTAAACCAAGAAATAGCTGTATTTCAGCACCTTCTGCAGCTGCAGTAGTGTACTTTTCTACAACTGAAGATATCTTTTTGAAGCATACATAGAGAACACCAAGCAACTGTGATAACTTTGAGCTGGGACAAGCCCTTCATTGAAATAGTTTTAAGTAAAGCAGTTGTAATTCAGGGCTTTGTCTGCCAGAGGGAGCTGAAGGAAAGTGAAAAAAATCCCATGCATCTCATTCCTTCAAAAGTTTCAGGGTTGTGTTACAATTCATGTAAGTATTCTAACAAAAAGGGGGTTTAATGTAAAATCCACCCCAGCTGTGTCTGGCACAGGGCACCCCTGCACTGACACCCCACTACCAAACCCTGCCCCTCATGCTCAGTGCCCTCGCTCTAGGAGTGAGTCTCTCTACATTGAATGGAAACACCATCTCCATTTGAAGTGTATTTAACTACTTTTTGATCAATGCCATTGTGGAGATGACTGCTCCAGAGACAGACTAATAAGGAAAGCATTAAATGAGATGGTATCTAATGCCTTCTTACATCAGCTTGTCAATAAATGCAGGCAACACTGCACAAAGACTGAGCTTCCAGTTAGAACAAGATACATAGTATCTGAAAATAGATTGTCATTAAAAAGTTCATTGGTCTTTTTTGCATACTCTTTTCACATACTGCTTCTAACACCTAATGTTGGTACACCTAAAAATCTGCCTGTGGTTAGAGGTGCTACCACACAAAACTATCATTTATATGTTACCATACCAATAATTTATTCTTTTATAGCACTTGCTAAAGAGCTTGAAATAAACAGGAATTGGTCTCATTTTGCAAATTGATAAAGCAAGCTATTTAAACAATGTGTTCATGGGAAACTGGGATTCTGTAAAACAGCTCAGGAAAGAATTTCACTGCACACATATTGGATGACCCCTTTCTTCCCCACTGCATTTTCAGGAAGACTACTTCAACCTTCAAAAACTTTACCTATAAAAACCTACACACAAGGGTTTTGCAGTTTAAAAAAAAAAAAAAAAAAAAAGCAAATGGTGATACCTTTAAAAAA
>VZRH01014904.1:1301460-1333708 GCA_013397555.1 Urocynchramus pylzowi | reverse complement strand
AAAAAAAAAAAAAAGCAGATGGGTATACCTTTAAATAACTCTTTTAAATGCTAAGGTCTAAGCTGATCCAGCTTCCCTTAGATCAAAATTTCACCAACAGCTTTAAAATCAGTGCAGTAGCATCATGTGCATTTCTTGCAATCAGAAGACTTTTAGGAAAACCAGTTGTGCCACCTTCTGGTATTCACAAGAACTACGCAACAAGACAAATTTTCTAATACATTCCCATTTTAAATGGAAAAAAAAAAAAAACCAGTACAAACAGAAAACTCACTTTATCTATGAAAACAATGAAAAAATACTACTTTTTTTTAGCTTTGGTTGATCTCTGCACATCATAGCTAGGATTAGCTAGATTGGACTAGTTTTTTACCCAGCCTTGAGGTTCCTAAGACTGTACTACCCAAGAGATGATGATCCTTAGGGGTCACTTCCAACTGAGGATATTCTGTGACACCCACGGACAAACACAGCACCATTCCCACACATTACTTGGTCTGAGACATGAGCTATTCTGCTTTTGCCCCATCTCACCAGCTGCAGCAAAGAACTGGGAAAGGCAGAGAGTGAAAATTATGAGAACTTGTGGAATGACTTCTGCACAAGAATTGACTTTCAGATTCGACTTAACAGCATGGAAAGCAGAGAGGAAAGAAGAAATACATTCAGAGTATATAGTGTCACAAAAAGCATGGCAAATGTGGGATCCTTATTCACCTGCTTTCCAACACAATAGAGAGAAAGCTTTACATGAAACTAGTAGATGTTTGGTGGAAAAAAAACGAAACAGAGGAAATGTCTTCAAGAAACACACTGCAGCTAGCATCCTACCAGCAGCAGCTCTTCAAAAACTGTTTATTACAACACAGATTCACTGAAGCAAAGTGAGAAAAACAGTTTAAAACAGAAAACAGAAAACTGGGTACAGTGGTTGTACCCAGTGCCCTGTAGGTGACTCCAGCACTCACACACAAGGCCAGCAATCAAACTTCTCCACCTTTCCTCCCACTACCAAAGCATCCCCAATACTGCAGTGGGACAGATGCACGGTTATGTAAAAACAACTATAAGCCCCCTTCCTCCTGTATTACACCTGGATCTATGCAATTAACTCTGAACTGATAAAAACACAAGGGAAGATGAGTTTAAACTATGACTTCAAGAAATTTTTTATAATTTCCTATCTATGCCTTCAATGTAAAACTGTTTCTAGATGTCAAATCCCACCAGCAGTTTCTGAAGCAGAAAAAGCTTCAGTGGAGGAAGAATGAAGGCACAGAATTAGATATGAAATAACATTAACAAAGTAAGTGAATAACTGACTCCAAAGTGTGTTAACTGCTACCTCACAATCCCTCCCAAGGAAAACATATAGGGATTCTCCAATCTTAGACAATCTCTGACACAGAAAGTAGGTATTTCTGACTATAATTTTCCACTGTAACTTTGAACTACAAAATTTAACTATATTAATTTAAAACAGAATTTCAAAGTTTGGTGTAGGAATCAAACCCAAGACCATGCTCAGGCACTAATGTACAAACAGCAGAAACAAGCTAAGACAGCTGAAACACAAGGACATCTTTTTGCATGCTGACTTGCTCATCACATCTTCCACAAACCTCCGCGTATTCTTTCAGCCATGTTTACTCAGCTCTCTGCAGTATGTGTCCCATGGTACAATCATTTTCTGGATCTCTAAACAAAGCAAAACTTACATTAATCAAAGCTTTGCTTTGACGTGTTCTTCCAAGCGCAGTATATTTTACTCATTCTGAAGTTTGGCAGTTTCATTTTCTGGAGATGCTGAAATTACAATTTTGCCCACACAAGACAGAATGATAATATGCAGGAGGGTATACAACACCATGAGAAATACAAAACATTATTTTCATCATAAGCAACACCATAAATCATGCTGCAGATAATATCTTACTTGCCTGAAAGATTCTACAAGAACCTCTGAAGTAACTAATACAACAGCAAAGTTGCCCAAAAATACTTCAGGAGAATCATGAGAGTAACTCAGATCAGGTAGAATGCTACTGCAGCCACCTGAACAAAGTCTTGCTGCATATTGCACAAAGTGTTGCCAGGAAAATGCAATGCCATAATCCCACATAACTAACTGTTAAAATAATTTTTTTAAAAGCCATGCACAAACATCAGTCATGCCTGAGTTGCTCCTGCCTCCCCATGTATCTACAGACATTTAAAACTGGAACTGAGTAGATTTCTGCAATTTACCAAAGCATTTCTTCACTCACTTGGAACACTGATTCTAAATTTCAAACCCTATACTGAAAGTAGCATTGGTGTCTAGAGATTCAAAGGCAATCTCAAAGAAACTCAGTACTTTCATGACAGTAAAATCCTAGAGAGCTGAAGCTTTGGAGGCCTTTGAACAGCCTATACTGAAAACATGAAAAGAAGGCAAGATTAATTCTGGGGACATGTGGGAATTCTCTGCTGAGACAAACATTACCCCAAAAGCACAGCGGTCAGATTAGGAAGGGAGGAAGGCAGGAAGGCAGGAAGGCAGGGCAGTAAACCAGACATTTATTCAGTAGGGTCAGTACTGAACTCAAAGCAAAATGCAGTTGGTAGCTTAAGATAAGATGAACATTTGCCACAAGAGTTTCTGTAAACACTGAAATAAAAAGTGTTCCATGAATAACAAACCTCTGCAGGGAAACCAAGAGTTACAGCAACTATGAATCCAGGAGTTTTACACAAACACTGTTACAGAAGACTGTTCTTTCTTTAGTGCTTCTCATCAAATTTCTGTGAACTTATGTTCTGGCTCATATCCTGAATCAAGCAACAACATGCACAAACATACCATCTTCTGCTTGAGTCTTTCATTAAAGCAGAAATATAAGCAAACTACCAACACCTTGCTGTCCAAAAAGCAGCTGCTGGGGAGAAATTTCTAAAACATGACAAAGTTTTGCTGGATCTTGAAATGAATGTCCATTTAGGGATTTCTTCTTTTTTTGCTGTGGGAGAGGAGGTGTGCAGATGGCACTCATCAAAGACTGATTTATTTAAATGAAAAGGTCCATTTGAAGACTACCAAGATTTTTAAACAATTGCATTCAATAAATAGTTAAGAAGATTTTCAGAATTTTCAGCCATTGTATCAGGCACCTGGGTGTAAATACTAAATACAGGATTTGTAGATAAGCAGCCTATTTATAATTGTCTTTTATCAACACCCTAGAACAACACACAAAGCGCAGTGTGACTAAGCTTTTACTTCAGGGCTCTAATCTGATGAAAGTCTACAAAATCCAAAGGGCAAAAGTAAAAATAACTAAAATTACTGAGCCTTAGCCTTCTGGTGTTGAATGTACAAATTCTTTTTCACAGCAAATTCCAGCAATGTGATTCAGTTCATTTACCCTCCTCCCTCCCTCTGCACCAGAGTTCTGCATCAGTCCTCTAACCCAGTTAACTGGCTGGAGAACAAGGCCATTCCTGTTCTCCAGCAGTGCTGCTCATTACTCCTGAAGCATGGACAGCAGAGGGATGGCTGCTCCCACTGCACAACAAGCCAGCAGCATCACATAATTACTCCTCAGCAGCCCAAGTCTCTGCCACACCCCACTGCAGAGCAGCAATGAAAAGGATTTCCGGCTGCCAATGACAGAGCAGTGATGTCCTGGCCACGGCCCTGAGCAAAGCCCAGCACACACAACCATGTACTTTGCTGTGTGGGCCAAGCTCTAATTATCTGAAAACAGAACTGAACAGAGTCACATTGGCGCTCTAATTACGAGGAGACAGAACAAGAGAGGAGAAAACCTGGCTGTGAGAGCAAAGAGGAACCCAGACAAAGGCAAAGATGCTGCTCCAGCCAGGAGAGAGCAGCTTGACAAAGCCTCCAAACTCCTCTGCTGCAGCTCTCGTGTTCCTCTGCACTCCCACATTGCTCTGACTCACTCAAGTCACATCAATTTAAGCAACAGCAAACACAGCTTTGCTCCTTGTCCAGCTGGGCTTCTGAGGGACTTGCTGACTTGTCGATACATGACCTCTGTGCTCTTTGGGACAACAGAAGCAAAATGAGATTTAACACATTCTCTTTAAATTAAGTTTCCTCCTGGATCCTTGGTTGATCCATCTCCACCTACCCAGCTGTCAGCTTACATTCAGCCACCCTGTAACAGGTGAGCTGGAGCAGAAGAATGAAAGCAGAATTCAGGAATTTGGAACAGGGTGGTTGCATGCTGAAAACGTTTGGAATCCAACATGATGTAGCTGGATGTGAAAACATAGCTTGGGAAAATGGAAGGAGATTAGCAAGATGCTCAAGTTTCAGCAATGCCACAGAAAGGTCAGGCATAAATATACACACAATATTGTGACGAGGCAGAAGAGCAGTAGTTATAGCTGAAGGTTTTCCGTGACAGACATGGAGATTTAAACACTGCACTGTTATGTTCCATTGTTAAATTTACTATTACCCACAGGAATCATACTGATGTCTGGATTTCAATGTTTATTTATGGGATTGGAAGTCACCAAACTGTAGAACATACTGTTTGAAAAACTGAGCTGTCTCCCTGAACAGCCTTTGCTGGTCCTGCAGGATACTTGTATAATACCCTCTTCAGATCACATGAAAACTTAATAGTTGCTTCAATTTTCATTCTCCAGGACGGGACACTAATCCAAATATAACCCAACACTTCTCATTATTACAAGATGTCCTTAACACCATTAGTAAGCTTAAAGTGCAGCTCATTAAAACAGATCAGTTTCAGATGCAAAACTGATCTCCCCATACAATGAACACAAGCAAGACTGTGCTGGAAAAACAGTCTCCACCACTGTGTGATTATTTTCCAAGATATGACTGATTTTGCATCCAAGTGACCTGCAACCTGAATCAGAGACATCCCAGATGTCCAATGACAATGGAATGATAGGAAATGTATTACCAAGCTGCACACAGGAACATACACAGGCAGAACACCTCTAGCATAAAAAAAAAGAGTGATATGTACATGTAGGAGGTTTTTGATTAGTTGGGTTTTATAGTGCAAGGAGGGGTTTGTGTTCAGGTGTGGGGAGTTTTTCTGCTCAAATAAGGCAAAAAATATAGACATCCTTCAGTTGTTTTGGGATGGGGTGCAGCTTCTTTAATTTGTTTTAAATGTAAGAAGCACCAAACTATTTGGTAACCATGAAGAAAGGGAAACTTCTCTTTTAAACTTAGGTCACTTCTTCAGTTAACAGCAAAATTAAATAAAACAGATCAGACACACTCCAAGAAAAGTTCTCTTTATTTTTTTCCCCTTCTCTTTATGAATAGCCGATAATGGGTTTTTTCCATTTTGACTAAATGGATGGACATTGATTAGAGCTAAACTTTAGCAACAAAATAATTTTCTGGGAGTAAACAATTTAGACAGCAGTGTTGCTTTTCAAGATTACAACTTTTATTTCAAAATTTCAAAAGTGTTCATTTAGATGATCAGCTGCTAGCTAAGGCAGATTAAACTGTGTATTAAAATGACTCATTTTTAAAACAACAGGGGTAATTTTTGAATGTTTTGTACATTATCAATTTAAGAACTATGGCAGTCTGTACCCAAAAGTGATGCACACAGTTTAAATATGAGGTCACAACCAAAAATTACATGCAGACAAACAAATACCATACACTCTCTCAAAGGGACAATGCTATACACACTATGGGAGTAAATTATTTTAGATTTAGGACTTTAAAGCACTTTATCATAAGCACAAAGTTGCTTTGGTTAAAGCTCTTCTTTTTAACTTGATGCATTCAAATAAACAGCAAACAGAGCAGGGAAACAATTACTCATAACCCCACAACCACCACTCATCAGGAGAACAGTTATAACCAGCAGACACCCACCCACCCAAGTGACAGAAGACAGAGAGGAAACAAAAGGGAAAGTGACAATCAGCAGGAGATCACACTACCCTGCTAACAGGTGTCATCAGATGGAGAACTTTCCAAAAAAAAAACCTGCTTACAGTATGTTGAACATCCAACAAGCCAGCCAGACCCTCCAGGCAGCCAGGGCAGTTTGCAAGCTCACCTACCCCAGTAAAAGCAACAGCTGACCTCCTCTGAATGAAATATGAACTATTTTAGATCCACACCTCTCTGCCTCCCACATGAAGTTCAAGTTGCAAACAGTTCATGTGCAAAAGGCACTGCCTTACAAACCATCCACTAAAGCTGCACTTGGACAGATGGCAGGACCCACAGCCATGTCTAGAGGAAACTGAACTGCACTGAACCCAGAAACACACCCAAACCAAAACCCAGCTTTTAAATACAAAAGAGAATGTTTCTGCTTTGAACCACTGTTTTTTCTTTATGAAATAAAGAAAAAATTAAGAGGAATACACCTGTGTCATATTTCATAAGGCCTGCATATTAATCTAGTCACGGAAGAGGAACTTTGGCTTTTTTATCAAACGTTTCATCACAAAGAAAACATTACTTTTAACTAGCCAATCTTGAGAAAAATTACAGATACTTTCTTTTAATGCAAGTCAACACTGAAGCTGCAAGTATTCACTCTACTAATCTTTAGGTCATTTTAGTGGTTGGTTGAAACCAAAGATTATTTGGAGAGCTAAAAGCATTTACAGGAGAAAAACTTTTTAGTGAAGAAGTTAATTCTTCCACTGAGATTACGAAACATTTACCCCTTAACAAGCATAAACACTGTCACACACACCATACTGACAGCAGATGTAACAAAAACAAGTTCCAATAAATAAGGTAAGAAGTTCATCCTCGCCTTAAAAAAACCATCCACTGAATTTTTTTCAAGTTCTTTATCTTCTAATTTTAATTCTGACATGAATATATTAAAAAAGGCTTCATAGGACAATGCCAACATTCACATTTTGAATGGCAATGGACTTCTAAAGTATTCAAGTGCACAATGCCTGGGAACAAAGGACAAAATCATGAACCTAGAGAGGACTAAAAGTACTTGTAACATCACTGCTATGAACACAGATGACTGCTAAATAAAATGAAGCACAAAAGACTAACTTGAAAGAAGTAGGACTGAGTAGGTACTTGTTGGGATTACCAGAGACTGGAAGCTTTCAGAGATGGAGAGAACACATACATAAGAACTTTGCTCTAAGGAAAGCTTTTAAAACTTTTTTCTTCAGAGTTTCACAGAATTATTCATTAAAGAGCCATTTTTCACACTGAGCAGAAACATGACTGACCAAAACACTGCTAAGAGGTTGTGTGCACTCAGAGTGCATGTCTGAAAAGTGAAACTTGAGACTGAATATGCTCAAGTCACCATAAATGCATCCAGCAGACAAAAAGCATTTGTGTGCCTGTTTTGGGGAAAAAAAAAAAAAAGGCAGAAAATCTGTTGCTTCTAATCCAAGATCAAACCTATAAGGAAAAATCCCCCCAGAAGCTGGGAGCAGCATACCAATGAGTTTGGTCATTCCTCAAGACTGATTCAGCTGCTGCCAAAACATAACTTTAGTAATTTAAACTGTTGTCCTATGAATTATCTTTTTAGACTGAGACAAAAGTACACTAAATCAGTCAATGAAACTATAGAAACTATTAAGAGTTCTTCAGTCTAAACTTGCTAAAAGAAGGTTGCTTAATATCAATACATGCCTTGGAACAGAAATAATTGAGCATTTATTCTTAAGATGAATGCTCAAAACAGTTTTATTAATCTAGTTAAATGAAAGGATTAAAATGCCATTAGCAATCCAAATGAAAAAAAAAGTGGAAGTCTTAAATGGCATTAACAGAAAATCCTAGTCATGAATGATGCCTCTTGCTGCAGTAATATTTGCAATCACCTATAAAGGAAAATAAGTCCTACTAACATACTGAAACACTCCTAGCCAGGCTGTTACATTTCATACAGTGATGAGGAAAGGGACACGATTGATCCCTGTCACTTTCTCAGACAAACACTAAACCAAAACTATCATTCCTGACAGGATGTCAGGATGTAAAGTTCCTTTACAAAGCAGTGTCAGAAACTGTTGTGCCAGCAGCACATTTCATCATAAACTTATAACCCCTAATCTTATCTTTTCCATGTAAGTATGATGTCCCTATTAAATTGCAAAATGCCCAAAAACTAATAAAGTTATTTATATTTGAGCATGCAGCTCAAAAATTTTCTACAGAAACATACTGCTCTACAAAAATAATTATTTTGCTTGTTTCTTTGAAAGAATAAACCCAGTTACTCTAACATAAATTAACCAGATCAGCCAAACTACCATTATGGGTGTGCAAAGTACAGCACAAGATAATATAAACAATGCTATAGCTTCTATGTCCATATTTTAAAGGAACAATTATGTTTTAAGTGAGGATTTAATTTCTGGAAAAGACACTGAAATAAGGTTGCTGGAATTTCTCTTGGGTTAAGGTCATCAACCCTGCATTAAATGACTGCTGAAGATCTGTGGAGTCCATCTCCTGCTCTATAAGAAATTAAGCCTTGTGGTTTCAAAAAAACCTACATTACAGAAAGCCACAAAACAGATAAGACATTCTAAAACAGAATCATATTGAATCACAAGTTTCCAATACCTAAAATGTATTTGTAGAGAAGATGGGAGTTGTTCCCTTCACAAAGATACACTTATCTCACTTTTTAACCAAAAATCTCCCTTGAAAACATGTTAAGGACCAAATTACTTTCCAATTAAAATCAATATTAAGTCATTCTTGTCACCACAAAGCATTCCAGACAATGAAAATAGTCTCTATTACAAAATAGGAAAAAAAAATCTACCAAAGTTTACTAGTTTTCCTCTTTGCTAACAAAGCACCAAGAAGCAAAATGAAATTCACAAGTTGAACTAGGTTTTCAAACATTTTAATATTATAAAGCCTTGGGTGAAAGTGACAGTATTTATATCAAAATAATCTTCTCATTTCTTCTCTTCTGCCCACATGCTACCTCGAGCTTTGGACAGATCTTTATTTCTGCCTTTTATCTTGCCTGCAGCAGTACATCCCCAGGGACGTGCAGTTTTGCCTGACTGGTAATTTGTTTGCTGGGAGCACTAAAGAAAGAGGGGTTTGTTTGCAGGATCCTGTCTCTTGGCATGAAAATGAAGACATAGGAAACATGAAGGGTGCTGTTCCTCTAAAAAACTTACACATTCAGAACAGCAAGGGCCTTAAATAAATGCAGTTACATTGCTAAATTATTTTTATCAATTTATGTCATCAGTTAGGATAAACAGGGTAACAGCCATCTTCTAGAAGTGCATGCTGCAGGTATAAAGAGCAACTGGCAAATAGACAACCATTTTCCAAATCTTTTTCTACAACATCTTCAAGATGCAGCCTTTTCTGCCTTGTTATCTAGTCAGGTAAAATCCATCTTTCACAAAATTAAATTGTTCTGGCTTCTGGCAAGCCCCACATTTCCTAATCTTTGCAACTACTCAAGTGTCTTCCTGCCTTGTCTCTTTAGCCACATTCATTTACTACAGCACATCCATCCAATACTCCTGCTTCTCTCACTACATCCAGCATGAAAAGCTGCTTTCTGATGCCCTTCAGGGCTCAGCCTTGCTGGTTTTGCAACACTTTTCCCCCTCAATAAGATCAACCTTTGGCAAAGCATCCAACAAACACTTCTGTGTTCTCTTCCATGGGACCCCTAACACAACAAAGGCATCAGAAAAGAAGAAGCAACAATAATTTCTCCTTCAAAACAGCACCAAGCTGGCAATGGCACAGGGCACTCAGCAGTCAGAGTGATGATATGTGGCAACTATCACTTCTGAGGCACTGGAGTAAATTCTGCACAGATCCCCAGACAATCCACGAGCTCTTACAGCAGGAACTGGGAGCTCCAGGCTGGCACAGCACAGGCACAGCTTTAGAAGTGCAATTAAGCAGCAATTGTTAAGGTAACACTTTGCATCTTGCAATCCCATTACAAAAGCTCAGTAATCTCTGATCAAAAGCCACCAAAACTATGAGGAGGGGTGCAAGCTGACTGCAGAGCACTCTGCTAGCACAGCAACAGCAGAGATCAGCCCTTTCCATCAGAGGCCATTCTGATCCAGCTGCAAACACCCACATGCAGCATCTGTTGAGTCAGGGCTGCTTAGGAGCAAGGATCAAAGAGGGCATCAGACAACATTTTGAAAAATATTCCCCATGGATTTTTCTCTTTAACTGAAAATACTATGACACTGTTCCTTATTACAAAAAGAAAACAAAACAAAAAAAATTATTCCATTTGGCTCCTTGAAGTGAAAGCAATTTTTAATAAGTTGTGCAAAACTGTCCAAAGACTAAATTTTAAGGAAGCTTTGTTAATAAAAAAACCTTCATCTTGCATGGAAGAGTTCATCAAAATTCAGCTGTAGGCAAGTCAGCACGTGTTGGATCAGTTCAGACTTCCTGAAATGCCATTTACAAGCAGTGAATTTCAGGCAGGCCACATACACTAAAAAGGAAGTGAGACTAATGGAAGAGGATTCACTACAATGAACTCCTTAATACAAAACCATATTCAAAATCAGTGCAAGCAATTCTTGTTTTATGTAAACCATTCTACTGCAAAATTAGCTCGTACAGCACACTGAACACTGCTAAAGCAGCATAAACACCTGGCCTGTGAAAAATACAGCCTGGCAAGCAGGAGACAACCCAGCAAAGGACACATTACCAATGTGCAGAGAGTAAAGCTCCAAAAAATCTATTGCTTTGCCCTTACCATCCTAAAACACTTCCCAAAACCACTCAGGACACCTGTACCAAATCAGAGTACAAACTGCTTCACTGCATAGCCACTGCAACCTTTAATAAGACATTATACAGCAGCAAAATAAACCTCTTGTGCTGTTACTTGGAGGAAGGAACACCCTTCTACAGTCTTAATGAAATCTAATCTATAATCTCAAAACCATTGAGCAATTTCAACCCCTGCATAACATTTGCAGGAACACAACTGTGCTTCTGTGCTCCCAAGCTACACAGGATTATTTCACTGCCTAAGTACACTGGCATCTTGGCTCTCAAGTCAATCTCTGTCTTGGCAGTTAGGGGCCAGTTCCTAAATTGAGCTCCAAGAGGGAAAAGTCTGACAACACCAGAGCCATTGTAAAATTTTATAGCAAACAGGATCACATTTTATAGAAAGATTTATGTAACAAGTTTCAAAGCAGATCTGTCAGTTAATACATTAAGGCAGATATAGGACAATGCATAGCTGGAACACACTTTTACAGAAAGTTTAACCCACTATCTCATGCCTGCCACAAGTCATCTGAGCCCATCCTCTGTACATTACTTCTAAAGTTTCTGTTCTAAATGAGCTTTTCTGTCCATTTTCATGGCCTAGAAGATGACACTGCTTCCATCCTCTGCCTTGTGCCTAAGTGAACAGCTCAGCCTGCTGCAGCCTCAGATAGAGCAGGGACAGAAGCTCTTCCCACCAACACCTCACCTCAAGTGGGGCAGGCACCTGAAACTCCCCCATTTCTACAGGCAGCAGGTGACCTCAGGTCAGGGCTCTGTGCAAGGACAGCCTTAAACCACTGCACTGAACATAAACTAGCAGAAAGCAGAATTTTTAAAATGCTGAGGTGTGTGTATAAAAATACTGTCTTAAATGAAATATTCTTCCGAATTTTAAGTTAGATGATCAACTTTTTCATGCCCGGATTTGCATAATGAACCAAATTGAAACTCACATATCTATGGTGAATTTAAATTATTATT
This sequence comes from Urocynchramus pylzowi, assembly GCA_013397555.1. Classification (NCBI taxonomy): domain Eukaryota; kingdom Metazoa; phylum Chordata; class Aves; order Passeriformes; family Fringillidae; genus Urocynchramus; species Urocynchramus pylzowi. The sequence continues at coordinate 1,321,959 of VZRH01014904.1, read as the reverse complement.
AGTTGGCCCAAAAGCATCTAATCAATTTATAAGTGCTCTTAAAATGTGAACTTAGAGATTTCCCATCTCTTCAGTATTCTGTAAAGGACTTTCATCTGCACTTTCCAACCCTCATAAAGCCTTTCCCTGATATAAGTCACCTGTGGCTACAACTTATTAAAGCTCATTCATCATCACCTACACTTAATAAACCCACAGTGATGAAATAAACTCTGCTGACAAAGGGTTGATTAGATAAGCATTGCATGTAAGAAAAAAACTGTACATAAGAAATCCAGCAAAGTGAAAGAAAAACCTGGATTGTCTCCACAAAGACAACAGGACCATGACATTTGGATCCCATGGTATGAAAAAAAAAATCCTGGTATGAAACCAGCTGCTGACTGTCAGTTATTTTAAGAGCATAAAGCTTTATGTGGTTACAGAGAGGAAAGGCCAACAGAACATATTAATCAGCCCATTCATGAGGAAACGGAATAGCTTGGACACAGCATGTCCCTTCAGTGTCCAGCTTGTCACACACAGCCCTGATCTACTGACTGCCAAGGGCACAGCTCAGGTACCTTCTGCTATTGCACAAAATGACCTGCTCAGACATGGGCAGTGCCAAGCAGAACCAGGCACCCTCATTCAGCCTGTCCAGAAATAATCAGCATTGGTTATTTATTTAATCAACCTCTGTGTTGTGGTTGAACTTCATGTTAAATATTATCCACTTAAGAATTCCACTTAAGAATTAATGTTTTTGAAGTTTATTAATTTAGGAGTCAATACTACATTGAAAATGAAAAAGCTTTTATTGGACATTTGTTCTTCATTAGCTAAATTACTTTTTAACTTAATGGACTAAGTTGCAGTGTATATTTCAAGCCCTTTAAAACCTTTGAGCATTCAAAAGGTGAAACGTTTTTCTATTTTTCGCCAGAAATTCTACACATCAAGTACACGGTAATAACCACAAAAAGAACAATAGTAACAGGTAAAAAGCAATTTCCTTTATCTAGTCCACAAACATGATAAATAGTTCTCAAGATGTTACAGCATAAAGGTTAAAGCCAAGGTTATGATCATGCAGAACTGGCAAAGGAACCAGTTCTTCAGCTCCATCCTGCACCAAAAATTAATTCAAATTCTGAACTTATCCCATTATATTTTACACACATTTACCCTTACAATAATGCCATAAGACCTAATGGAACTGCCCACAAAGATATTACCTGTTACTGCATCTACTAATGCTGACCCAGAGGAGTATTAATGTAGGCAAATCCCAAACCACTCTTCATGGTGGGTGTCATTGGCTGTGAGCCTCACCCACTCAAGTCTCAGAACATAACCTGACCCAGCCCAGTGCTAAAGGCAATGAAAAGCTGACTGCTGGGCAACTGAAAGGCCCTTAACAGCAACCATCTGTACAAATTGAATGCTAGCCCCACAAAATAACTGCTGCCTATTTTACAGAAAGTCTTTCCTGAAAGTGACCTCACTAAAATCTAGTCAACATCTGTAAATAAGCTCCAAGAAAAATGTATGTATTATCAATAACTGTAGCATCACCATAAGAAAACATCAAGGTATACAGATTGATACTTGGAACATTTATACCTAAACTTCTTGTTTAATTAAAAAAAAAAAAATCAAGTTCCAATTTTATTAAGCAGATAGTATTAAAGAGACTTTAAAATATTCAAATTAATGAGATTATTTAATTATTTAGATTAAATTAAATTATTATTTAATTAAAGATATTTTTCATTTTTAAAAATAATGAAATAATTAAGAATATTGCATATTATCATTGCTACTCAGCCAACTGCAGCTAAAACTTCACAGACTTTGTCCACAAGAGATCTCAACGTAACAGAGTAAATCAAGTCAACACTATCTCCTGGGTAAGTCAGCTGGATCAGGACAAGGATTTCTCCTGCTGCTTCATAAAGAATCCAGCATCTGGCCAAGAGATTGTTATAAAGAAATCCTCACACAGCCTTCCTGAACCAGCAAGCAGAGCCTGGAAGAGGCCAAGGGAAAGATGACTACAAGCCAACATTATCTCTAAGCTGATTTTCTCTTGAGTGAAAGGAAGACAGGCTTTCAAATCAGGCACTATTTGCAGATGCCAAGCCAGAGTGAGGACATTAAGCAATAGTGACTTTTTTTAATTAGTTACTAAACAAATCACAAAACCATATCCAAGAAAATATCCACAAGTCTCCGGGAAGAGGGAAGTCTAAAAACCATTTAACCTTTCTCTCAGATCCAGGTAACAAGAAAGGCAAGTCACATGTAGGAGCCCAAACTGGTTCCTACCTAGGAGTTGAATTACTAGTCTGTTGTAATAAAAGAATTTTTCTTCAATTTAAGAAAAGAACAAAGAAAAAATTTTCACTGTGTAGCTTTAATGCTACAAACATAGGAAAACTTAGAAATCAAGGTGCCTGAGGTAAGAGCAGTTCTTCTAACTTGAGCTCTTCCTTGCCAAGAAAAGCATAGAAGTTGTCCACAAAGGCACTGTTCTCCTAGATAATTATCATTAGAACAAAGCAGCAGCTCCAGAGTATCAAAGTTTATGGTTTAAAAGAAAGCACACAAGACCACATTACTCATATTATACTTACACACAAAAAAAAGAAGCACATAGACTATAATGGAAAATCCTAAAATAACATGCTGCTTTAATTCACAACTGTTACTGGAAATCTGGCAAAAAAAAAGGAAACACTGGGACTAATTACTCTAAAGGAATGAGCTGGCTGAGGAGCCTATAGCACTAAAAGCACAGCATTTTTATGGAATCCATCTGAAAAATAAGACATTGCATCACCTAATTGTGTTCTCTAAAAATGACCTTGTCTCCACAAAAGCAAATCCTTAAAGTACTTATTTAGGTACAGTTATATTCTATCACGGAGGTTCTTTCTTTCCTGTAATATTTTAGGAGTGCAGTTTAGCAGAAAAGAACTGAAAATTTTCAGGAAAGTTTCCACTGACTGCTACCATTCTCATCATCTTTACAGCAGATATAGCAGACATGCAATCCAAAACTGGACAAGAAAAAGGAAATGTCAAGAACCTGACATGCAGAATAAGCTTCTCTAAGTAACAGGTTAACCCTGCTAAAGGTTCCCCATGCCCACAATGCCAGGGGTTTTACTGCTGTAAAACAGAGAACACTCTCAGCATCCAACAGTAAAAGCCTTTGGTAGACTGATGACTACAGACAAGTAAAGCATTGTGGTTCATCACTTATGAAACCACACATTGCTCTGTCCTCCAGCTCTTTCCTCCAACAATGAGCTTTGTCTGTGGTTCCCATGAAGGGCTCTACACTCACAGCTTCCCAGACCCAAATGAAACTGTTAGACAAATGGCACAGTTGTTCTAAGTTAGAGAATTTTTTTTAAAAAATAAATAATTCCCACATTAGCATTTTGGGCTTTTTAGAAAACACACATCAGTTACTCACAAAGAGTCTCTCCACATCATCTCTGATGAGCGGAAATATCTCCTCTGTTCTTCATGCACCTGTAGTCAAACAGAAAAGAACTGAAGCAGAGTCACAGACAGACATCCCCAAATAGCACCTGGCTCTCTGATCCCATGGATTTTCACAAAACAAACCAAGATTTGTTCCAAAAGTTCATGCACAGTCTGTCTGTTTCCCCATTTCACTTACTTTCTCTGGTAAAATTATAGAGATGAAGGAGCACAAAAGCAAGAAAAGTGCTTCTGTTTGCATGCATTAGGCTGCTCTTTGCTGTGGAAACAAGGATGAATTATGAAAACTAATCAAGTGAACAGAGAGCACATGCCCCAGATTTTTCAAATAATCTCTTGGTTTAACCCAGTTGTTCCTGAGCCTGCCTATCCCATGAACAATTTACTAAAATGGAAGCTGTGACTCATTAAAGCCACCTTTTAAGGGAGACAGAAACAGCTCAAATTATTTATAAGCAAGACGTAATCACATTAATCTGTATAGAAGAGGCCAAAATCTTAATGACTTCCATTTCTAAGATCTAATACAGTTGATAAACAAACTCCTAGTTCTTTTTTTTTTTTTTTTAAATGTCTCATGAGTATGGTATCTTACAGCCTTTAACCAAAATGAAAGACTACAGACTATATTCTAGCTGGTGAAATCATACCTCCATGTGAAGGGACAGTGAAAAAGTTGCAACATTTCTACTTGCTGACATTTATTTATTAGCAAACATTGCAAAATATAAACTCTGCAATACCCCTGAGAAGAGCCACACTTCAGATTTTTGGTCTTTTATATATTTTACATTTATAAACATAACTGAATGATAAAAACTTAGTAATTGCATGCATTAGGTATTTCTTTAAAACAATTTGCTATTAATTCACAGCCCAAAGAATAAATTTCATTTTCTTAGTCAATACTTTAAAGATACAGAAGCAAATTTTTAGATAAGATCACAGTGGCAGTTTATATATAACAGGAAATAAAAGCTTCTGCAAATCATCCTTTTCCCTTCAACTGCTCTGTACCATGACACATAAAATTTTGACTTCAGAGAGTAGACACAAGCTCTCCTAATTTAAGAGCCTGTCTAAAATCTTATTTTTCTAAAGCAGACTGAGACATTGTGTGGAAGGAAATTGCACACAGTATTTGTAAGCATGAATTATAAATTCAGTGTGTGCTTTGCAATACTTTAAACATGCCACAACTGAGACAGCATTAAACAGAATTGTTTAATAGCACCTAACTTGCCCACTCCCTCCCACTGACACTACAGCCGCTGGCAGAGTAAAATGGTTCTTAACTCCTGGTGTTGCTACACCTCAGGACATCCTCTTGTTTCAAATAAACTTTAGGTTCTCCTCTATTAAAGAAGTCTGCTGAGTGAATGGGATGGGTTTGTCCTCCATCACAAAAGTAGCATTCAGAAAGTGCCACATCACCTGAGCTGTTCTCCTACCATCATCACTCTGTTATTTGTGAAGTCCTGTGTGATGTGTAGTGTGGTTACTGCAATTAGGATGAGTGCTTAAGTCTCAGTCCTTGTTTTACCAACCTGTGGACATTACACAGGCTTCACTAATGACACCAATACATTACACAACAGTATGAAGGGATCAAAAAATTCCATGTTGAAACAGAATTTTTCATACTCAGAAAAATTTTAGTTAACTTTCATCTTTAACAATAGAGCTTCTATCATCCTCAGTGTTGATTCTACATTTCCAGCATATAAATATCAGAAATTCCCACTTCTGCTTATACCTCTGCCACAAAAAGGACAAATCTGATCACCAGCACAAACTTGCATCCCTATGCCAGGAGCTGAAATTCTCACTACCATGCAAAGTCCTGAGGTCTCTAGTTTGCAGGGTTTGCACTTGTAGCTGCTGTTATATTTTGCCATAATTTTTTCAGAAACGCCAAAAGAAGTACATAAACTAATGAATAAGGATTCATTTGCTGTATAAACCATTACATTTGATCTAACCATCTTCAGCCTGAATACAGGAAAACAATTTAAAAGAGGTGTGGTTGAGCCCCATGTAAAATTGCTGCGCATTCCTAAGAAGTTAAACTAATTTTAATTCCAACTCCATAAAGCAAACACACTACATGCATTGTCATATGCCACTGAATGCAACTCACATGGTGGATACCCTGTGAAACTTATTTTTATGCCTGTAATTCATCTGTCAGGAAGCTCTAGATTATTCAGGGTTGATAGTGCACATTGCTTATATAGGTTACTTGTATCAGTTACAGCTAGCTCTTCAGAAAGAACAGCAAATGAGTGACACAAGTCATGCCAAGGAGTGACAAAGTGTGCAGGGCACAGCCTGGGAAGCCATTAAATGAACAAGCCCACACATCCCCAGGGGCAAATGTGAGCATCCAGGGAACATGAGAAATACTCGTCGGGTCAGAGGGCAGACCTCAGCAAACATGACTCCTACAGCAGGCAATTGGGTTTAAATGATTCTCAGAAATCACAAAGCAGATGCTGGGACTGAGCCTGACCTACAGTTCTTCCTCCATCAAAGCAGAAAACCAGAATCAAAACTAACAAAACACAACTGCCGAAAACCAGAGTGCTCATGAAATGCACGGGAGCAAGAGGCTGAATTCTCGCTTGGGAACACTACTGAGGGCCACAGCCCCCTGATACTTAGTTTCACCCCAATACCCCTTGCCCACCTTGTGCTGGACCAAACCACCAACTGCACAAGCCAACAGCAAACAGCTGTGAGGGGACAAGCAGAGCCAGCACAGCCAGTGCTGCCTCCCACCAGAGGGATGGGGAGACGCTGCTCTCCAGGGCAGCTGCAAATCCCCAGCACCCACTGGGCAAAGAGAAGAAAACAGCACTGTCCCTTCCAGCAGCAACTGATTAAATCTGACATTGAACTGCACTCTTAAAAGAATGGCTTCAATCTCTAAATAAGTAATAGTAAGAGAATCTCTCTCTAAATACAGAGAATATATGCCTAAAAAAGGTATTATCATCTTAGAAGTCGGATGCAGACCAGCCTGATGTAGGCAGTTTTCAGCATGGACTTCGTACACATTTCTGGATAATAGAACAGCCTCCTAGTTTTTATAACAGGCATCAGAGTTGCATTACCCTATATCAACTATCACCTGATAATCATTACCAAGCAGAATAATTTACTAACTTCCACCCATAAGCCAGAAGTATATAAGTACTTAAGCATTTTCTATAAAAATTGAGTCCAGACACAAAAGAAACCCTTTATTACAGACTACAGAAAATACAACTGAAGCTACAATTAGCTTCAGTCAGACAAAGTGCTGCATTTTGAAAAACTCAGTGTCATAAAGGAAGCCAACAGCCAAAATACAGCTCTAGGCAGCAGAACAGATCTTATCCTAATGGAAATTTTGCAATTGTGAAGAAGTCTTACCCGCCAAAAGCAGTGTTACTATGCTTGTCAACTGCAGTTACAGAATGGCCTTCATTAATGTACTTTAAAAATACATTTGATAAAAATTTTATTTAACCTATTTTAGGAGCACAAAATAAAACAAGCTTCAGCATGCTCACATAAGCTTAGAAGTCTTCAGTAACACTTCAAGTATTAAAAAACCCCAAGCTTCTTGGTATAGTATTTCACTCACACAGAAAGAGAAAACAGTTCCCTGAAGCAGATCGAGTCATTTATACACCACGTATAAATCACACCTAAGTAAAACACCTGCAGTTTAAAATGGCACCATAGGCAAGAAGAAAATGCTGTGTTGTATTGAGTAGCTGTGCTAAGCCTAACAGACCTAGGTTGGATGCCCTTATATTATACTCTCAACACTGGGAGCTTCAGCAGTTACAGCATAGCATAATCCAGTCCCAAGGAATGAATGGACTTCTCTCCCATTCCCTTGAGCCCGAACGAGATCATCTTCCCACACAGCAATCCCAGCCTGGGACCAAAGAGAGGGGGACAAGGAATAGGCTGCAGATGACACACTGCAGTGACAGTGAGTCTAAGATGCCAGCACAGGGAGGGGACAAGGATGCAGCAGGGACGGTGCCCCAAAACACAAGAAAGCAAGTGTGAGACAAGCCAGCTCCCAGTGAGAGCCACAGTGACCTGACAGGTTAGTGACTCACCGGGCTCACATCAGCTCTGTTCCTGGACAGCAGCACTGCTCTGTCTCTTCTGCCCTTGGCTCAAACATCTGTACCCTCTTGTCATCCCCAGCTGCAGATCCAAGCACTGTTCAGAGCTGTGCACAGCACCCAGATGGTCTGTCAGTGGCAGCTGCCCAAAATGCTGTTGTCCTCCTACTGCTGCTCCTACAGCCACAATGCAGAGGCTCCTACCAGTGACAATGCCCACAACTCCTGCTGTTTGCTGTGTCCACACAAACAAACTTCTGCCTCAGTGCTTATGACTGGAAGAAGGTTTTTAATCATTATCTCCCAAGAGTGCTGACAGTACAAAGTTAGGAGTCTTACCCTCCATGGATTGCTTCCATTCTCCAGGAACTCCAGTCTGTGTCACAGATTTAGAGGCACCAACTACTACTCTGGAAGCATTAATGAAAAGGCCAGTTCACATCAGACTGGAAACAAGTGATAAAAACAGGAAGTAAAAGCCTGTGAAGCCCCCTAGTAAAACAATGTACACACACCTCAGCAGACTGAAATCTTCCAGCCTCCACAAGTGACTCCCGAATAGCCAGTATACATTACCTGGCAATAAAAGCAAAAAAAGTTCAGAACATTAAATCTCATTTCCCCATTTTCTGCTGTAAACCTTTTAGCACCCTCTCCTACATCACATACCAGAGTATCAGAACCACTTGCATCACTGAGAAATTGAATCCTTGGTATTTCCTTATTGCTACCATTGAAGCATCCTTATGACAACCCACCTTGGAATCACTTTCCACTGAACTCCAAGCCTTCCCACCTGCTGTTACTTCCATCAACAATGTCCTTTACCTGGAGGCTTCTCCTAATCTACATATGCAAATAAAGGCCTCAGAAAAATGCTCCTAGATGAAGTTAGCCAGCATGATTTCCAACAGCAATCACTGTCAGCAAGCTTCCTAATTTTGCAGTGCTGTTATGGGCAAAGGTGGAAGCTAAGGGAACACCTGGCTGCAGATCCACTTAGAGGCATTAGTTTTCCTTTATTTTCTTTCTAAAGCTATTCTGAGCAGACCTTGAAATGGCACAAATACTGTACTGACAATTCAGGACACACTAGGTCAGAAATATACTCAGCACAACACAGCTCACACCACTCACTGCCTTATCAGAAGGCTCACAAATGACATGAGAGCTGAGTAGGATGCACTTCATGTGTTGGTCATTCAGCTTTAGTTAGTAGCACATGGATGTTTTCTAACACAACAGCTTTAAAAGCAAAATGAGATTTGGATTTCTGATGATACTTGTGCTAGAAATGGACATTAAGAACTTCCCAAACACAAGGATCTTGAACACCAGTACAACAACAGTCCAGCTTTTTTGGCTCAAATAACCACCTTGAAGGAAAGACCAGAAGAGAAGCCACACAAGCTTTAGATAACTGATTAGCAGGGAACAAAAAAACCCAGGATCATTCTAGATGTCCCAACCTCTCAAACAGTGAATTTGCTAAATAAGGCAGTTCAAAATGAAGCAATGTTTTACCTCTGAGCAGCACACATTAAATTGCTAGCTCAGTCAATCCATGATCAGAAAAAGTAAACTGAAGCTTTAGCTACATTCTGGAAAAATTTCAAAGCTACTTAATATTCTACAAAAATATACATTTATCTTTTTCAGGTAAGCTGAACAAACTTCCCAGAAAGCCAAAAGTAATCAGTCTTAGCAGAATCTGCTTGGAGTTACATACCCTACTTTGTACAAAGCAGTAATCTTCCTGTGTCTTTATCAGCTCTCCTACTAAAGAACACATCAGCTCTCTGATTTGATCTACAAGAATTTAACAATTATAGCTTGTTCATCAAAAAAGAGTCCTGATATTTTCAAGATATTCACAGTGCCTAACATCTCAAGTATATAAACCTGCTTTTGAGACCACTTGGAAAAAAACTGTTCCTACAGAAGAATTAAATATGAAATGGTCAGAGTCCTACAAAAAAATTAAAATATTTTTTCATTTGAACATTTGCATGTTAAGAATTTACACTGCTGAGAAGAGTTTAGATTACAGGAGCTTTCAAGAGATGTACATTTCCAATGGACTATATACAAATTATTATATGTAACAATACAAAAGCCTTCTAATTTCTGTCCCAGTGAAGGCTGACAAATTGTCTAAGTTTTCTGCAGACACTGTTGACACTTTACAAACATATTACTCACCCACACAGTCTCTCAAGTCACTATTTTGTACCAGGAAAATTAATCAGAATAATTTTCAATTAGTTAATTTAAGGATGTCTACTGCAACATCTGGAAAAGGCTATGTAAAGAATACAGAGCATGTACATATATGAATATTTACATATCCTTCAAACTAGGAAGTCTCAGGATACCAACAACACAAAAATATCTGAATATTTTGATCAACACTCAAGAATATCTTCAAAGCTATCTTGCTTTCTTGGCTGTATGTTTAATCAACCTCTGTTACACACTAAGTGTCATATAAGAAAAGCACTACACAAAAGTCAGACAGGAAAGCTCAGACTGAAGACCTAATCAGCCAGGCTACCTGTCTAACAGCAGTCAATTCAGGAGCAGTGACAGTGAAAGGACACTGCCTTCTGGCAGCTTCCCTCTGTCAGGGTTTTAGGGATTTCCTCCCACAAACTGCATCAGGAATTCAGCCTTGAGCACTTCAAAATTCACTTTTTCCCTTCCACTAATTTGCCTAATCACACTTCAATCTAATTTGCACTCAAGATATCCCATTACAATGGAGTCTTGATATAATTATACACTGGGTAACAATGGAGTCTCACAATATAATTACACATTACAGGAAAGCATCCCTCAGCTACCACCTCAATAATTTCCTCATGCACCACCCATAGCAGCTTCCCACCTCCAGTGCCACACTGACTGCAGAGGCTTCCCCACTACAGCTTCCCAAAGAATGCTCCCCTGCTGGCCCACCCCTCTGACCTACTGTGCTGCCTCTTTACTGCACCTCCACACCCAGCTACACAATGTGTGCTTGGTTGTGTTAATTGAACAGGAACAGTTTCACTGGGGTTTAGTCACTAAAAGAAAATTATTTGCATACACAAAGTATCTCAACTTTCTTACTGTTCATGGCAGGATCCCAGGGCTATGTTTCGCCATTCCCAAGCAGTCCAGGTTAATTTTGACATCTAGAACAAGGTTTGGGAAGAGAAAAAAATTGTCACACACGTTTGCACACTATTATCCACTGTAGATGTTATTTTAAAGAACTGCAGGGTAGAGCATCTCCAACAGAGTTAACTACTGGCTTCTGCAGCCCCTTTGAGCTCTGTCTCTAGTGTGAGTGGAAAATTGGACAGCCCTGCTTCTTGCCTGAAGGGAAAGTTCATATAACTCACTAAAAATCTGTGGCATCCTGCTCTTTTCCATGTGTATGGAATATTTCATACAGAATCCCACAAGATCACAGCTCCACATAAAAATCTATTTCAACAGTGGCACAGCAGAAAAAAAGTCAGATCCAACTTTTGCTTTGAAGCTACTCAGGCAGTCACTGTTTCAGAATCACAGCCACCACTTCATGCCAATCACTAAGTGCATACAAGCCACAGGAGGTACAGAAGTCCTAACAGAAGTGATACCTTGCACCGTGATCCCAAGCCAAGCCCCCTTCTCACAAATTCCCCCCAGCAGCTGTTACCACAGCAGGAAGCTCTGGCTGGGCTTGCACAGAGAGCACCAGTCACAGCAGAGCTGAAGTAGCACAAAGTTACAGTGAAAAGTCATCTTACAGCCATGAACAATGGGATAGAGGGATTTAGGAGGAGACACTGCACTTCTTTTTAATTCTGAAAATATAGCACAACCAATTTGAAAGGAAAACAGCAAGGAGTTACCCCAAAACACAAGGAGCAATCAGCAGTGCTGTTATTTGCACTGGCATAAATTTTTTAAAATTCATTCTAATGTAAAGCTGGCAATAATGCTGCTGGCTTTCATTTCCTCTGCATTTCCTCTCAGAAAAGAAAAGAAAAAAACATTGTACTGGGCAACCCATATTCTCACACCATTAGCACCAGAAAGTGAGGGTCACTTTTATAATTCAATGAATGAACAGTATTTTTTTCAATTACAAGCCCTTGCCAAATAAATAATTCATCCAGTTAAAACAATAAAGCAATACTAACAACAAAATGACATAGGAAAGTGCAGGTTAACCAATAATAATGGATCAGAAGCACTATGGGACATTTAAACTTCTTAGTCAAAACAAAGGGTTTACCTGAAGATAAGGGGCTATGGCAGTCTTATTTTATGAACCTTTTGATACCCCTCCTTAAAATGTGTCAAATTATTTTGCTTTTATATATGCACAGCTATGGATGGCAGCAATCAGAATGACTCAATTTCCAGAACTAAAATATCATCATGTCAGAAATGGCACACACAATTCACCAGGAAGCCTCTCACACAGTTTGTTTTGGTGAAGAAGGCCAGAGAGATGAAGTTAGAAAGTAGTTTCTGGTGGTTTCTTACTCCCTTTAAAACCAGGAGTAGGATCCAGCTCCCCCCATCCCCTATGAGCACATTTTGCCCAACCTGCAGGGTGGCAGAGCCGTGTCAGGCTGCTCCAGTGACACACGAGTGTTACACTGCAGGGCCTTGTGAAAGGCTCTTAGTAATGAAAATCTCAGACAATGTCAGACTTGTTAGACACATCTGGGATGGCACTGAAACAATAAAGTCAATACAAAGACAGCATTTTCTCCTCTGACCCATTCATTTTTTCCTCCTCCCATTTCTTTTTCTGCCATTATTTATTCCTGACTCCTTGTTTAGGACCGTGAAGTGCTGTCATGCAACCTTTACCTTGCACATTCATGTTTTCCAGCCCAACTCCCTCCTGCCCTTAATTTTACTAATGATTGAACAATCTGAACTAGTAGTGGGAACTGGTTACAACCAAAACATGGATTCTTCTGTACACACATGGGGAAGACAAGGCACTGCTGCACAGCAGCCCCACACCACGTGCCCTGGCACCTGGCAGCACCACCAGGAGGGGGCCAGCACTGCCATCCCCTGCTTCCACATGAAATATGTCTAAATTTAATCACTTCTTTCACTCCACACCAGTAGATCATTACAGCCTAACTAGAAAATACTCATTCCCCATGAGGATGATGAAGTGGGATTTTCTTATTACAGCTGTAATCACAGGGTTATTTGCAGGGACAAACCACATTCCTGCCTCCAAGCAGCCCTTCAGCTTGTGAACCTCTGCCCTAGGTTAGGATCTCCTCCTCTAGGAACAGCTGTGCCATGGAAGAGCTCAGCACCCTTGGCTGCTTGTCCCTGCTCTCTGCCATAAGGCTCCAGCTCAGCTGCTCTTAAGTACTTTCTAACCTATTTACTCAGGATCAACCAATACAAAGAGTGATTATTTAGGCTGTTTAAACCACTCCAGCTTATTTTGGTTGACATTCTGCAGAAGAGTTCACATAAATGTCTAAGCTGCCAGAATTAAGGTTTACAACCCCCTTACTGAAATATTTTCTGCTCCTACAAACTAGGAATGATATCCAACAGCAAGAGAAAGCCAGCAGCAGACAAGAAATCCCTGCTGTCATCTGAAAAGAAGCCAGGGCATTTGGCACACTTATCACCACTGAAGAAATCAATTTTAAGAGGAGGGCAAGTCCAGTGTACATCTGCTCAGCCCTTTCTCTCAGAAAAGACATAACTTGGAGCTCCATGAGCCAGGAGAGCCATGTAAGCATCTACAATAACACTTAACACAAACCCCTGACCTTGGAGGAAGGCAAGACGTGCTGGAAAAGTCCACAACATTGCCTTAAGGCTATAAGAAAGAGAAAAAGGTTCCCACCACAGGCTAGACTTGCTTACTAAGGTGTTACCAACAGTTGTAACTGTTCCTTTATACAGTCATACTCAACCCCACCCACTGCCACCAAACACCAGAAAAATAACCAGTGGAAGAAAGACTACATCAGCAGAGCAAGATTTGGGAAGGGAACAGAAACTGCCTTTTTGTTCTGCACATGGGAGGCACTGTCATTACAAGGTGCATCACTGTGGCTCTTAATTATCATCAGGCAGATACACCAGCTAGAACACTATGAAAAAAAAAAAAAGGAATTGCAGTAGGAACACAAAATCTCAGAGTCCTTGCCTTCTTGTTAAAGGGAAGTGCTGGGGGGGGGTTGTACCATGGTTCATTTAGAGCCTCACAGCAAACTCCTCCACATATCAAAATTTAAATTAAGACAAGGTACTAGAGCATCCCTGAAAAATATTTGCAAAGATGCAGGCCAGGCTCTCTTGTAGCAATTGATACCACCAACATCACTGAGATAAGTGATGAGTTAGCAACACTTCTACCAACCCCAAGACAGGTGATAACATGATCATCTTATTACTCTTACCCTTTAAACAACAGAACTCTGTTTGGACATTAAGGACAAAATCCTCAGACTCAGGGGTAAAATATGGTACCAAGCCTCACTTGGATCACAAAACTCCCCACAATAGCCCTTTTGTCATTACAGATGCCAGTGTTTGGTAGTGCCCAGTTTGGTACTAATAAGGAACAGAGCCAGTGGATGCTGGCACATTTACTTCCCCAAGACAAAGGTGAGCAACCACAAGAGACTGGTCAGATTTGCAGAGCCACCAAAGGAGCAGCATAAGGCAGCTCAAGCAACCTGGTAAATTCAATATTGCTGACTTATCTAGATTTATCCTTCAATTCCTTTGTAGTTTAAGTATTTAATTCCTAATTTCCAGCTTCAATGTGTAAGCTTGCAAAGTCTTTTGTTTGTATGTCTCATAGGACATACACCTTGGTGGAAATACTTTAATTCTACTGTATAAAAACAAGCTTTACTTAGAACAGCAAACACAAGAGCCCAGATTAAATTTCTAATCATAAAATCATTGCTATATTATAAATTGAAGAGAGCAAAACTGGTAACACTGTTCCTGTTAAAAGCTTCCAACATAAACAAGCAATAAAATACAGTTGTTAATAAGTGTCAGCAATACAACCTCACATGTATTTTGTAACTTATAGTTGCTACTACTTAAAAAGTTACTCACTAACACTGAGATGAAGGACGATGGGGGGGGTGGTAGGCATAAAATATTAACACAAGCCTTCTACAATTCTGGCACCATGGTGGATAATTAGCTTCTAAAAAAAAGAAATATATATACAGAACAGATGCCCACGTCTGTAGGATTCTAGTGCTGCTCGCAGCTTTCTTTAAATAACGGATGTGCTACTCACTTCCTCAATTCTATTCAAAAACTGTGGGCAGCCATAAACTTGCCCAGAACCACGTGTTTTGTAACAGTGAAACTGGTTGAGTGTCAGGCACTGAGAAGCAAAAAGTTGACAAGGCAGAAGAGCACCCATCTCTCCCTCTTGGCTCCCTTCAAGAGCTAGGTATCTGTCAGCAGGATGCAGGGCAGTGTTTGAATCCTCCAGAACGAAGAAAAAGATCTAAGAAAAGATCTAAGGAAAAGAAAAGTTTTCCTCCCTCCTTAATGTAGTGTAGAATTTCTGCTTTAATATAGATATTTACCTGAAAACATGAATTAAGTGTAACATGGATCATTCAGCTTCCTCACAGATGGAAAGCTAATTGGAGAACAGCAATCCCAGGAAGAGTTCTTTAAAGGCATCTGGAAACATGACAAGTTTGAATTGGGAGCAATGCCCTGGTCCTGCTGGGCTGAGTTTGATGCTCCATCCCCAGCATCTGCTGGGAGAAGCTGTGCTGCTTTCCCTCCATTCACCTCCTGACATAATTCCTGCCTCTACCTGCGAGAGCAGTAGCAAGGTGTAGCCACAGGGTGAGTTAACAAACTGATAAAAACATTACTGAGTGGGTAAGTTTCCCATGAGCTAAGCAGCATGAAAGAAATTGTCCTGCAATCACAGGAGCACTAGCTCTGCCAATGGAGCTGCCCCAGGAGATCAGGGCACAAGGCAGGACCACCCAGAGGCACATTTGATGAATTACCTGCAGCACCAAACTGTCTCCAAAGTCTCCAGCATCAGATTTTGCTCTCTGAGTGTGTGAATCTTCTGTTTGATTTTCAATCCCTAACAAGTTTATGAAGAAGTTTGTAATTTGAAATAAATATTCTGCACTGTTTTTTCATAGAATTATTTTAAAATGTAAAAAACATACTGCAATCATATATGACAGCTTCAACTTCAAAAAGCCAGCACAGTAAAAATGTGCTGGGTATTTCAGATCATCATCTTAACATATTGCTGGATACCTCCCACCAACATTATCAGATAAGGTCAGTTATTCAAAGGAATCAAAGTTCTTCACTATACTAAATTAAATGCATGTGGAACACATTCAACTTAAACTAGAGAACACCACTCATGTGGAGATCCCAAAAAACAACCAGGAAAAAGAAACTGGGTTGAAATTCACATTTATCTTTTTTTTTTTCAGCCTATAAGATTCTCTCTAATATTTAATCATAATCACTCACACTCATTCTGCTGAATTTTTTCATTACATGGCACCTCACCTTCCTCATAACAATTTGCACTTGACCAGATGGTTATGGTGTGAATTAAACTCCTTTACCATGAAGCATGGTTTCCACTTGTCATGATGTTAAATCCTGGTCTGCCATTTCTTAATAATAGACTGATAAAATGAGTGTATTTTCATCACCAAGAAAAAAGGAACAAACTTCTTCCCCCACTGCCCTGCAAAGATAGAAATTAACATTCATAACAGGACTCACATGATGAGTAGCTGAGTACTGCAATATTTGTCACAACACATACTTTTAAGTCCTCTGAGCAAGGATAGCACTCAAACCACGCCATGGTTTTAACCATGAGATCCATGCACCACATTCCCATAAGCTTTGTGCCAACTGTTTTTCTTCTTGCAAGGTGGAACAGCTTAGACAGGACCTCTGTCCTAAAGCAGCTTACACCTCCCACTTCAGGCAAATAAAGAGACTTCTGAGAGGCAGGACAAACTAGTCCATATGCCAGGAGGCAGGAGCCAAAGCAAGTGTCTGACATCACAGGTAAACAGTCCTGCTGCTTTGCCTACTGACAACCAGGTCTGCTCTGCTCCCATCCACAGCTGCACAGAGAACAGCAGCAGCTTTGCTCTGTCAGTTGCCTTCCATGTGCATCACTGTCTGGGCAGCCTCCAGAGAATGGGCTCTCGAGAAGGGAGAGCAAAATGTGCAATGTGACAAGTGAAACAGGCATGGGGCACCTGGTAACATTGATGCTTTTTAAGAAGGAAATTGAGAAAGGTCTGAAGTTTCCCCCAAAATTTAAGCAGCTACAAGTCAGGGCAAAAGCTCTAAGAACTTATTTAAAAGCAAAACTTCTGTTCACAAGCTATTTCCATTTGTACTTTCTCCTGTAAATAAGTTTGTTCATATTTAAAATATTTCACATTAAAGAAACCAAGCAGAATAGCCGGCATTGCCAAACAAATCTCACATTTCTCAACTACAGAACACACCACCAAGCAGCTGCATCAGTCACAAAGAAGGTAAAACAAAAGCCCCAAGGAATCATATGACCATTGTCATTAGCATTAACAAAGCACCGTTTCCATAAAAAGAAATTGAATTACGTATTTCCTACAGCAAGTTTAAAGCAAAAACATCAATAATATAAATCAGTAGCTGGGGCATTCTTCAAAAAGTAGTACAGCCAACTCACTTGAAAACAGCTTCCCAGAACAGGCATCGAAGACATCAAATTCATTACAGGACACTGAAGATGGAAAATCACCCAAATTTTCCTAGTTAGTGTTCTGATATACACAAGTCAATTAAAGGAGTCAGGTTTAAATTTTGCTTGCAGGCTGCAAGCTCCTCCTGGGTTCAAACAGATCCCTTCCTACCTCAAAATTCAAAAGATATCTTCAGGAAATCCACTTCTGAAACACTTCTGTCACCAATACCAAGTCACACATTCCTGTATCTCCCACCCCAATGCACTTGTGGCCTGGTTCCCCTGCCAGCACCTCCTGGTACATGATACAGGCTGTCTGCTCTGCATGGCACAGGCACACCTTCACCCCAAAACATCTCCTACTGTGTAAAGCCTGAGAGACACAGTTTTATGAAAATCATTCATCATACTTCATAATAATGAATAATTTCATAATCATAATTCATAACAATTCAGATAAAACTAGAACATTTTTCAATTCCCCTGAATGCCCAGAGAAAGCGTGCCTGTGCACCAGAGGCTACAATCTAACGTTGTTTAATTACTTTGTAGCTTTTCAAAGACACTTGGCTTAAGGCTAGCCAATACACTGAGAAGTTTCTTCTACAGCAGTGTTTCTAATTTATCCACAAAGCTCTAATCTCACAATTTTAATAAACCTGTTGCATCACAAATAGTTAAAAAGAAAACCATATAAATGTTTCCAGACAGTACTCTGACAATGCAATACAGCTGTGAGAATGAAAAAGACCTGAAAGTAGAGAACCTTGAAAGGAAAGCAGAACATATGTTGCCCCATCTATTTAAGCTTTTACCTCCCACTCACACTGACACATTTATCCACTATGCCAGATCAGTGATAAAAGCATCCACCCCTGTGAACCCAGCCCCAGGCTGTCAAAATCAACTCTGATAAGCTATTAAGAGTCATTAGAAAAGTTTTGCACTATTGATACAGTGAAACAGCCAAATACTGAATATGTTCTGAGACTGCTGTTCTTAAAACACTTCATAATTGTTCAATTTTTGCCATAATGCAGTTTCACAGAAAGTTTTGCCAGCACAGATATATCATCTAAAACAGTAAAGGAAAAAAACCAAAACATATACTAGGCATCACAACTATTTCAGCATCCTAACAACCATGAAAAACACAAGCCTTTGTGACAGCTTTACTTGTGGTGTTTGTGGAGGTGATGGAGTAGTGCTAGCAGAAACACTCCCAGCAGAACACACTGCAGATTCCTTTGGAATCTCTACCAACACTTTCTTTGTAGTGTTGATTAATGATCCCTTTCTTACAGCTAGACCACACCAGGAACATGGAGCCCTGCAGGTAACTTCAATGATACCTTTAGATCCAGACAACCTGGGCCAGAACACCACTGTCAAAGAAACCACAGAAGTATTGTATTACACTGAGATATATTCAACATGAGATAGCTTGTTGATTTTCATTTTTTTATGAACTCCAGCATTTTCCTCAGCCTGTTGGAAAACAAAACAAAGAAAAAAGCACACCTGTGGCTAGAATTCATAGAACAATTTGGGTTGGTAGGGATCTCAAAGATCACCCAGTTCCAACCCCCCTGCCATGGTCAGGGACATCTCCCACCTCCCACTGCACCAGGTTGCTCAATGCCCCATCCAACCTGGCCTGGAATTCAGGGGGAAAAAGCAAGGCCTTACTGTGTATGCCCAACCCCACTGTGCCTCTAGACAGCTCATGTGCCAGCAGAAGAACCCTTCCTGCAGCAGCTACATCTCCCTGCCCCTCTGAGCCTCCCATACCAGCTGCACATACTCCCCTCCCTGCTTGGCCCCCACGGCTGCCTGGGCCGATCCCAGCTCTGCATCCCTCCGTGGACACGCTCTGCCAGCATTTGGGGACTCCACTGCAAACTGGACCCGGGAATCTGGGCATAACCCTTTTCTTCTGGTGGGGTACATTTGGTGATCTGCTTCAGACATCACCAGAAGTTGTGCCAATGATACCATGAATTGCAGAAGTCTCCAAGCCACAATTATTGCTACAGATCAGGTACAGTTGAACTACGGCCTCAGATGACATTCAGTTTAGTGAATCTTTTACAGAAGAGCAGAAGAAATTATTTAGAGTAATAATAATAAAAAAAGCTAGCTGGGGCAAAGTCACTTTAATTCATTTTTGACACCTAGAGTCATTGGCTCACTAGAAGCAGCCTTGCTTCTTTGAAGCAGAGCAGCATGCTAATTCGTGCTGGCACCTCACTACAATTTTTTGAACTTTGGAAGTGAAGGAGAACGTTTAGAAGCACAATTTTGAAAATCATAGAATCAAAGAGATCACAAGAAGTGCATTCAGGATAGCATTTAATCCAAGTTACTACACAATTTTTTTTACTATCAACACTCTGCAGCATATTCTAGTATTAAACAGGACTGCAGAACAAGCTCTACCATGAAATCAGAGAAGTGGGAAGAGTGCCCTGAAGGTTATTCATTAGCATTATCTCTATGTGTAGCTCACTGGGGAAAGAATAAGGAAAACTCCTCTGTGGCATTCTATTCAAATGTATGAGGCATATTTAAATGAGCGAGGGAAGTATTTCTGATGCAGATTTCACAGCAGGTCCAAGACAGCGTCAGTTTCATTAGCACTCAGAACATCCAAGCTGAAGAGCCCTTTGCCATACAAAACTGAAAAAGATGTGCACCTTGCGTCTCCTGAATTATACAAAGGACCCGAGCCAAGACTCCTAGAGTTCTTAAGTTAACATCGCACTTTTCATACGGAGGCGAAAAGTCCTGAACAGTACCTGCTAAAAACAGAGCTTGGCCTAAATTCTATGAGAACAGGGAGAAGAGGAAACTGACAAGTTAATTACAACCTACAGCTACGACCTTTTCTAATGGCTGCATCTCAGAACTAATCCCCAAAACTCCTTCCTGCACCCAGACCTCATCCAGCCTATTTAAGCACCAGGGAACAATAAACACTGCCGAGCAGAACGGGCCGGGCGAAGGAAGAGAACGATTACAATGGCCGCACAACAAAGCCTGGAAAAGGAGAGTTAAAGACACTTTTTGCGAGCGGCACCAGCTCCGCAGCCCGGTCCGCACACGCCGCCAGCCGCGACC